>JAKSZP010014104.1:0-17593 GCA_022478985.1 Massospora cicadina | reverse complement strand
CCATGCAAAGCGTACATCTTATGTCCTAAGGGGAATAAGTCTCACCCTTTTTCAGTCCGCTAGAATAGAGAACGCCCATATACACGAGCTGCAATAATCTAGGGCAAAAAATGCCTATCCAGCTGCATGGGAGGTAAAAAGTTTAATGAGTGTAAAGAAAGTCTGAAGGATATAGATCAGGGTAACGCACTAACAGCCCACCTCTAGGGATCACAGGCTAACTATGAGGTTGTCCAACCGGTCTCCTCAGAGCAACGTATAGAGCAAAGATGACCAGAAAGGTGGCCGAGAAGGCTAAGCAGAAGAAGTAGAAGGAGGAGAAGGAAGCAGCAGCTTGGGAAGAAGCGAAAAAGTGGAATATTGAGCAACAACATGAGCACCTCTCTAGTATGACCGCCTTAAAGAAAGCTAAGCAACCACATGATAATGAGCAATGGACATTTTAATCATAATTGGACAATGCACTCTTCTTATCTGTACACAATGGAGCTTAACCCATCCAAGTAAAGTCAACAAACCCGTTTCACAAGCCAACAATCTATTAACCCTCAACGGAATGGAGGATATTAGTGCTCACTGTATGGAGAACTCAAATTGAGACTCTGGGCCACTAGAATGGCTTTCAAATACACCATCAGCTCAAACCATTTACATTTGTCCTATGACTAGGTCCAAATACAAGCAAGACACCTCAGCTGCACAGGGTCAATCAGGCCCTATGCAGTCATAGCAGGCGTGCTGGGCTTGCTAAAATTGGGACTCTCAAAATAGCAAGACTCTCATCCAAAAAGTCCCTTAATAAGAAATGAGGGCTCCTGCTAAACTCAAAAGTGGACGTGCTTGCCTTGCAGATGGTAAGTGCACCACTGGAAAGGAGGAAGAGTGGTCCAGACTCTTTCCTCTTTTGAAACATTCTGGAACAGCTTTTGTGAATTTGTAGTATAAGAATCAGCCGCCATCACAATCGCCATCTACCACTATCATTTGGAAGGAAGGGTTCTAGTTCTGGCCTTCAAATGGGGGAACCAATTATATCATGCTGCTTCAGTAAATGCCCCTGTTGAAGCAGAAAAAAGGAAAGTGCTTTCTGTAAAAACCGTGGGGTTTTCACTGGTGCACAGGTTCTTTTATATACTGACTCTAGGAATAAATACAAATTTTCTACTTGTATGAAGACAATTAGCCTAGTTGAGTTCAGACAAATGGGTAGCTTCGGCCCTACTCTGCAATATAAAGGTTCAAGTGACTTTGGCCTCACTTTGGCGTTGACACTTGGACAGGAAGTACTCTTCACAACTTCACTTTGAAGTAAATAATCAAAAAATGAAAACAATAAAGTATTCATAGTACTAAGGTGTTTATTATTAAATTGAGGGAATATTTATAGGGTAAATTGGTGAGGGACATGTGTTAGGGGTATTTGTGGTAACCACGATATTCTTGGCACACTTAGCTGACAAAAAGGGATATCTACAATGGTCTCGGCATGCCTAGCTGACAGAAAAGAGATAATCACAATGGTCTCTGCACACCTAGCTGACAAAAAGAGATACTGTTCGTTTTTTGGAAAGATTTCAGCTGATTTCCACAAGGAATAGCATAAATGAATCGCCATTCATATCAGCCCACATGTTGGCTACTGAACCTGACAATTTTCCATGAGTAATTGCTCATTTTAAACCAATTTACTCATATCCACATTGTCAGCAATAATCTCCAACAAAATAGGAATTATAATTCTCATTGGATTTAATTTTCTGTGAATTACAATTAACTATTTAATTGTTGATTATCACTGAAGAAACAACATAATTGATAATCATCTCAAAGCTTAATCAATAAGCTAAATTAAATTATGTGAAATAAAAAATAATAAATCAAAGCTTAATTAATCCTAAGCTGGATAATGTGGTCATATGAAAATTACCATAGCTTCTGAGCAACCTAATTAACTTGAACCTTCCATAAGAAACGATTTACCTAGGTGACTTCAATCGCTGGCTGGATGGAACTAGTGGCATATGGACAAATGTCACAAACCTGCCTATAGGATCTAACCAATTACAGCAATTAATGACAATAAAAGGCCTTCTATATGCCAAACCATTCTCAAATCATATTTTCCAAATCTGACGAGGCCAAATATTATTGGTACTCAACTAATAAGCGCCACTAGACTGGATTAAATACTCATACCCATGTCACCTAACAACAAGCTGAAGATTTTATAATAATTGATCTACACCTATCAGACCACAGAATGGTGAAAATGAGTATCCAAGGAAAGGAAGAACCACCCAAGAACCACCATTATATAGGATGCTGCCAAAGAGCGTGAATAAGGTCCAAGTACAATATCAGACAAAAAGACATGTAGAAGAACAAGCCAAATGCACTGACTCTGAAACTTATGGGAGAAGTGGTAAATGGTTAAAAAAGAATTCTATCCACCCCAGCACAGGAAGCCTTTCATCGCATAAGGAAGGAAATAACAGAACTTTCCAAAGCTCAGAGAATATTAAACCTTTTGAAAAAATACCCACCCCCTTGTGGCTACTCACTATAGTGGGCTAGAGATTGGGTGTTACAGGCACTAATTTTAAAAAACATAAATAATTCCAAATGCACGTGGAGGCCCTCCAAGCAGGTGCCAAATGAACCATTCAGAGGGTCGATTTTCCAAGTTTTTCAATCAGACTTGCAAAACGAGGTCTAAAAACGCCAGTCTCACCAAGCTCCAAACATGTGAAGGCCAAACCACTAGCAACCCAGAAGCGGTAGCATCCATCACCCACTTCTACTACCAAGAACTTTATAAGGTGGTACCAACAGAGGAAGCTGCTAGTAACTACTTCATCATTGCTGTCCTCAACCACGCTGAGCATCTAGACAACCTTGTTGACCACATAATGGAGGATGAGCTAGCACAGGTTTTATGGAGACTCCCTACCAACAAGTCACCAGGACTTGACGGCATCCCTATGAGTACTATGAAGAACACTATGATCAATAAAGAAGCCCATGCTATCTCTCTTTAACTCAAATCTATAAGAGGGTAGGGTGATCCCATGAGGCGCGGAAGTCTATACCACAGTGCTCCACAAAAAAGGGGACCATATTGATTGAATCAGTGGCTCCCATTATCTTTAATCTGTTCAGATATGAAGATAATGGGAATGATAATGGCTGTGTCTTTCAGAATAAGCCAAGCAGTGCATTTCCCCACAACAGCATGGTTTTACCCCAGGGAAGAGCATCTGGGATAACATCCACCGAAGTAACAAATACAATGGGAGGAGCATTCAAGGGCACGCTCTGCTTTCTAGACTAAGCCAAAGCATATGACAGAGCAGATTGGGAATACTTGGCGGCAATACTTCACAAACAGGGCTCCCCAAACCCTTTATCTCATGGATAGCAAACCATCAGCTGTCGTCCACCTTCTCAGTGCTAGGGTCTGAGTTCATTTCACCTCCTGTCACACTAGAAAGAGGCCTCCATCAAGAGGACTCACTTAGCCCTATCCTGTACAACCTCACAATCAACCCCCTCCTACGGGTGATGGAGAAACACTTAGCTGGTATAGAGTGCAAGGGGCAAAAACCACTTAAGGTTTTGACCTTTGCGGATGACTGTGTGGTAGGGGTCTCCTCAAAGGCGGATTCCAAAAAGGCAGAGGAGATAATCAGGCTATATGATAAAGCCTCCCAAGCCAAACTCAACAAAATCAAATCACAAGCCTTGGCGCTATCAAATGCTAAGCGTCTAGGCCCTAAAATAAGAAGACAAAAATAAAAGTCACAAACACAAGTAAAGTAAAGAAGTGTAAAAAATCTAGCTTTATCCCATCACTCTTTCAGATGCCTTGCCCAAAGGAAAACATCAAACATCTGAGGATTCTCATCACAAATGCGGGTATAACAACTCAAGATGCGAAAGAGAAGATACTTCAATGTACATCTAGTACTAAAAAAAAGAAACTTCAGAATAACAAAAGGACAGCGGCAAGTTGGAAGTTCAGGAAGACATCTCCAATCAAAAAAGTCGCCTTGCCAATACTATGCTCTTCTAAAAAATTTGGTACCCTTAACATGCTATTGCCTCCAGCTTTTATTTAAAAAACTCACGTCAATTCTACAATTTTGGCTCTGGGGCTCATGCTCCCCCACAGCCAGGATCACCACACTAAGGGTCCAACTTCTGAAGGCGTGATGAGGTTAATTGACCTTGAACGCAATGCCACAAACATATTCATGAGATGGATCAGTGCTGCGACCTCACAAGAAGGAGTCCGCCTACATGGGCATCTGCAGCAAGGATCCAAATAGCAAGAAACCTTGCCCTCAGGAACCCAGGATCCCTAACCACCCTATTTGATTACCTAGGTTTACGCCCAGGGCTAGTAGATTCATGGAACGCAATGCCAGAGGCCAAGGCGATGATCCATTATTTCAAAATAAGAAAAATTGCACCAAGGATCAAACTTGAACCCCAAGTAAAGTGCCATGGGCAAAAACGGAAAACCCTAAAATCTGATTGCACCCAGAGCCACCAGCTAATGCAAAAACTGAGGGCACAAGAATCCAGCCAATCCCAGCGCTAGATAACTGTTTAAAAATACATCCTCCAAGATACATGATACCACTTGGAGAATATTGAGAAAGCCTCTACTTCACCCCAAAAATAAAACCCTG
Organism: Massospora cicadina; assembly: GCA_022478985.1. Taxonomy (NCBI): domain Eukaryota; kingdom Fungi; phylum Entomophthoromycota; class Entomophthoromycetes; order Entomophthorales; family Entomophthoraceae; genus Massospora; species Massospora cicadina. The sequence goes on along the minus strand of JAKSZP010014104.1, from coordinate 12,899 downwards.
CATTGGAGTGCTATTAAATGCCTTTTTTGCACAGAGGAGTGTCTAAACGCCACGCACAGGCAGTGCTCAGTGTGCATCAAAGAAGACATGCTGCACCACAGGTATCTTTTTATGTAAAACAGTGGTAAGAGTCTGGGAAGAAGCGGTGTGCTTAGCACAGCTACAAACCACAAATCTCAACCATCTAGCCAAAGAATGGCTCTTCCAGAATGGTCAAGGCATTAAGACCTTGATCACAACAAGATGATTTGTTCTTGTGTTATGGCAATCCATAGTAACTGGGTTGCCGCCACTGCCTGCCGAGGGTTTGACCTAGCTAGGGCCATCAATAACTTTTGCTATAGTCTAAACAAAAACTTTGGCTACTGGCTGTTTGGGGATGCCATTTAACCAAAACAGAATGCGCAAGTAGCATCATGGGCCAATTCTCACATGTTCAAAACTTCCATGGTGCAATAAAACAGGTTTATGGAAAGCCCATTTACCTGAGGCAACCAAGGTATCCACCAACAGCAACCCACAGCAAGTTGCGATGCCAAGGTTGTGCAACTAGCACCAAACCACTCCATTTGCAACCCTCTCTAAAAAATTATTAATTACTTGCCCATCCCATCCCTCAAGTGCATTTTATCCAGTCGTGTACTCCCAAATAAAAAGTAAAATTGTTTAAAGTTTTAGAAGATAAGATTCTGTACAGGCTATTATGTAAAAGGCTTAATAAGTAAAAACTTATAAAGCAGCAGTAAAAGAAAAATTTGAGCTGTAAATTTTTTATAGAGATATTTATACTAAATTTATAACTAAAATTAAATTACATAAAATTGGCATTCTATACTATAACTAATTATATAATTTAAACAAAAGGTCTCATTGACAAACTGTCTAAAAGCATCTTAAACTTCATTTAACATAAATCCTATGTGCTAAAAAAGCAGTCATGTCATCATGTGAAAAACTTCAAATGAAGTAAAATATTATTATGTCTAAAATATGCTACATAATTGCTTTTATTAATACTGGTTTACCTATACAGGTTGTATAGTTTATTTATATTCACAATTTCCAATTACAAGTATACTATATTAATAAACAGCTAAACCTGCTTTTGAAGAAAAAGCTATAATTTACTAATACTATAGAATAGTATAACTATACCAGCAAGTTTATATGATTATTTTTTATATAATTCTGATGGGTAACCATGGCACAACTTTGAAATGGCTAATAAGGAAATATGAATCTATAATAATGTAAAAAGGGAAAATTCCTGTAACCCACACATAACATTATAATAGGCCTTGACCTCCATAGACTGCTTTGCTAATCGCCACTTTTTTAAGGCATTAGTTTAGAATGCCGACACAGTCATAAGTTATTCCCTTCCCAAATTTATCTACCAGGATCAAGCTTGAGAGACAATAATCTTGAACTAAGCTCTCATTAGCCTTGTTGTGTGCAGTTAACCTTAAGCTATCATCTCCAAAGCTATGTGACCAGTATAAAAAGGATGCCAGGCGCATCCTAGGGCGGTATGTGGGGTGTGATATATTGTAAAAGTTGCTATAAATATTTCTGTTGGTTGGAATAAAAGGATTGGTGTACATTAACATATGCTATGTTAAACCTTATAGTTAAGATAAGTTATTAAATACAACAATATGGTTACCAACTACAATACTTTACTAAACAACCACTATGCCTAAATAAAAAAAATTTGTTTGAGGTTTGCCAACCAGGGGATGGACATTACCAAAAACAAAAACCCAACAAAACAAACCAAATTATGTACTGACAGCCCAAAAAGAGCAGCAAGACACAAAAAACGAGAAAATAACCTACTAAGTGGCATAGTGGCGAGCCGCTTACCCCACCATGGTGGAGGGGAGGGGGATCAGGCGGATTATCCTTTTCAACTTCAACATTGTAGAGGTGGATCGTTGCTGAGAGCAAGGGGTGGGGCATCCACAGGATGAGGGTTAAGGTGGAGTAGATAATTGTTGAGATCATCACTGACAATTTGGGAATGGAGCATGGCCTCCATGAATTTGGTAACATGGTGTTCAGCTTGGATATGGGCAAATTTTGTAATATTGCTCTGGTGATGCGCGTGGATGGGGAAAAATCTGCCAGTTCAGCAACATGCTTGACAGCAGTGATAGCAGTTTCATTGAGGCGTTCGAGTTCCTCTTTTGCTATAACAAGGGAAATTGGGGGGTATAAGTTTATGTGAAGCCTTTGTTTAAATTCAGCAACAGAGAGTGACATAGCATTGTGGAGATGGAGACTTTTCAGGTGAGGCCACTGCGGCCTTGGCAAGCTGATGGTCACTCAGGAAAGGGGTAGCGGTGGGTTTGGGGAAATATTTTTATGCAGGAATGTGGCATTGAAGTCTTTTTTCATATTTAGGCTCTAAGTTAATTAAGAAGTCTGGAGGTAGGACAATCTCAACAGATTTGGTCACTTCATCCAATAAGTCCCAGGGATCTGGTTGAGTGGGATTGTTTTGGAGAGATGTGGCTGTGGTTGGGTAAATTTAGGGACAGAAATAGGTTTAGTTTGAATTTGGGTCTAAATCTGCTCCTGAGTGGTTGGATTTTGAGAAGATATGGCCGGCTTGGGTTTTGGTTGCAATATTTTGCTGATTTTTTGACTGCTCGGCCAGAGGGGGGTGGGGGCAGCCAATATCCCCACTCAAAAGCTGTAGGTGTGGCCTCATAGGTGGGTTTGGCAGTTTTCAAATTGTTTGAACTGTAATGACATGTTTTTTTAAAATAGTCCAATTCATGGCAGAGGGGGCAAACTGTGCAGCTGTTGTCAATGCAAGCCCAAAAGAAGTCATCTGGTGCAGATGCGATATATGTGTGCATTGGGTTGTGTTGGGCTATGGTTGGCTGGTGAGGTTTAAAGGTGGCCATTGCCCAAGGCGCTGCTAGGCACTAAGCTCCAATTGGGACAAGGAATTATAGGATGGTGTTTGCTCCATAAGTGGCCAGTAATGACATCAATTCCTGATAGAGTGTTTGGGGGGAAGGTGTGAGGAAAGGTTTGCAAATTTCACTACAAGTGTAGTATCATTGGTGAGACATGTACGAGTGGTGGTAATGGATGTGTTTTATAAATTGAGAGTGTTTCTGCTGAAGCAGCCACGTCCTCTTTAGTGGGGGATCCAATATCAAAATTGCCCTTGTAAGGGTGGAAGCCAATAAAAACAGCTGGTGTAAAGGTTGCCATTACCAGCTAGTACTAAAAAAAGGTTGCCATTACCAGTTCAATTATCACTTTGTCAGCATATGGGAAGATATTCCCATACTTGACGCAGAGGCAAAAGTGAATATTGGATCAGGGTAAAGCTAGGGGTGGGGGTGGGTTGGGTGGACTCGCGTGAGGTGCAGTACTAAGTCCCTTGGAGGGACAAATTGGCTAGTTGCATTTGGCAGGCTGGATGATCCGGTCAACATGCGTTTGCCTGCTGGGTGGTATATTCTATCAGGTGGAGCACTGCTGTCTCACACTGAGGCAGCAGGTGGGGGATATGAGGTCATGGAATAGTAAATTAGTTCAGTGAGGCAGTGTTGAAAAATTAAACAGTTTTTTAAAAATAGCTTAAAATGATATCAAGTGGAAAGAAAAGTTTAAGGTTACTAACTACTGTTTTTTATTAATTGGAAACATTATTTTCATTATTTTTGTTGGTATAATTTTTCTGATACCCAGATATATGTCAAAAAGGCTTTTATGCATGGTCAAGCCCACTGAGCAATAAGATGGACAATATGGAGATCATTGGTCCGCAGAATACACTTAAATAGAAATAATAAATATGGAACAATTGGACCAACAACACTTCTTTATTTCTTTTTTTTTTTAGTACCTTTTCTTTTTTTTTTTTTTTTTTTTTAGTACACACTTCTTTATTTCTTAATTTAAATTTTAAACAGATCCTCTCTGCTCTGCTTGCTCATCTCAACTAACAATCCTCTTGTTTCAATATTCTCATCTCACTTATATATCAGCAACTTTTTTTGATAATGGGCCTTCTTCTTAAACTATATATATTTCCACCATATTCTCATTAGTTCTGGCAAAGTCTATTATTCATTAAAATCACAATCTCCTTAGTCTAAGATGATCTCATCCTTGATAATAAGCTACTCATATCGTCCAATCTCACCCATTCTGCCATAACTACTTAGGGCTTATCATACAGTCATATCAGAATCTTGACATTAACCCCTTTAACTGGATGATAAGTTTCCTATTGTTTATATGCTTAAAGAAACTTTGCGTGCACTTGGTTTATGATATGGACACTTGTTGGGTCCTTGATAGCATAAACATCCACACCTGTTTTCTTGATTATAAACAGATAAATCCAGATGCTGGCCAATTTGTGCTCATTACCAAACCCATGTTGGTCATGGAAAAGAACATGTCCCTTACTTGAATTGAGCTATCCTACAATGCTGTACCTTATTGGCAGCCTTGTTTTTATCTTTTTAGCTGAGCTTAATAGTGCGTTTTGTTTTCAGCTTGATCAGCATATTCAATATATTGGTCAACTAGCTTTGAGGATCCATTCTGTTAGTATCTTCCACGCAGGCATAGAGCAGTGTGGGTAGAGCTTTGTGCCATCCATATAATAACTGGAAAGGACTCTTCCCAATTGCCGATGAAAGCTGATGTTGTAGCAAAGAAAACATTGGAAAGGATGGTACTCCAATCAGAGGGTCTATTTATTAACAGCTTCCAGAGTATATTAACAAGTGTCTTATTGACCCGTTTGACCATACCATTGGATTTTGAGTGATATAGGGTCATTTAGAACCCCACGGATGGCCAGCAGTTTATTGAGCTTGGGTAAAATGTGAGAGTTGGAGTTGGTCTTGATGTCATAAAGATAACTGAGGACAGCCATGTCACTGAATTATACATTTTATCACAAACTTAGCCACTGTGACCGCCCTCAAATTGCATATTGCCCGTGCCCCAAACCATCTGGTCAAGTGTTCAATTGCCACCAGAATAAACTTTGACTAGCTTTCTCTAGTCGGCAGAGGCCCCATACTTTGATAGAAACAGTGTTCCAAGCAAAGTGAGGTTTTGCTAACTGGTACAAAGTACTTTGGCTGAATGGCTTCTCCACTTAGCACTGGTGACAGCAGGAAATCGTTTTGAGCACTTTAAAGTTCATGCTTTCCTAATAGTACTAAGGTCACAACAATTCCAGTGACTTGTGTACTCCATTATGTCCAACTGCTCATTGTGCGCTCATGATTAAATTTGGTTGGTGAAGGCCTTGGGATATTCATAGTAGTGTCTATTATCCGCTTGTACAATTCGCTGTTCTTCTTGAATGTATTGGACCATATTCCATCTAATACATTGATGACTTGAAGAGTTTCATTGTCAAATTTCCCGCTAATCATTTAACATACATTATGTTGCTCAGATACTCTGTGATTGCATTTGTTGGAAATTTCAATATGCAATCTGAATTTTGGTGTTTACTTTAGGATAGTGAAGAATTCAAAATTGTAAGCCTGCAGCTTAAGAGCCCATTGAGCCTGACGCCCCTCAGGCTCTCTGAGATTCTGCAGCTAGCATTAAAAAGCGTGGTCTTTTACAACATTAAACCTTACCCCATGCAAATATACCCTGAATTGATTGTATGCATAGATCACGTTAAGCACTCACGCTCAGTCACAGTTTAATTGCATTCCTGGAAGTTCAAGCTACGACTGCAGTATGCAACTTGATGCTCCTCCCCCTCATCGTCTTTTTGAGATATAACTGCCCCTACGATGGAAAGAGACACATCCATCTTGACAATAAACTCTTTATCAAAAATTGGATAATGTGGCACCAGAGCGCCGATTAATGCCGTCTGAAGTGTGTTAAAGGAGAATTGGTGACGTTACGTCCATTAAAACGTGGCATTTTTTAGTAACTCAAAAATAGCGGTCCTCCAATACAACTGAAGTTGGGGATAAAGCATTGGTGATAACTGACCATCCCCAAAAATACCTTTACATCGCGTTTGCTGCTTGGCAGGGTCATTTCCAAGTAGCTTTCACCTTAACCGTTTGGGGTTTAAGCCCCTTTGCGTCTACTAAAAACCCTAGGTACTCTAACTGGTCTTTTAAGAAGTTGCAGTTATGGGGCTTGTTCTTAAAGTTGCCCATATCAAGACGTTTGAATAAATTTTAAATAAGAGTAAGATTCTCAGAGAACGTACATGATAAGACATTGATATTGTTGATGTACATGAGTATGTATGACAAATTCAGGTTGCTAAGAATGGTGACCATGGCCCGTTGGAACATAGTTAGGGCGTTAGACCGCCCTTGTAACATATGGGTCAGTTGGAAAGCCCTTTGGACGTGATAATGGCATATTTCTCCTGTTCCGCCTTGAGAAACTTGATCTGCCTATAACCCAATATCAAATATATTGATGATAAGTAATGAGCTCCTTCCAACCAATCCAGGCATCTTCAATCCGCAGCATGGGGTATGAGTCCTTGGTAGAACTGTTGAGCTTCCGGTAGTCTATCACTACCTGGTTTACCATCCTTCTTTTTGACAATTAGAATAGGCGAATACCATGGACTCTTTGAGGGTTTGAGCAATCTTTGCTCCAGAAGCTTATCAATTTCCTCAGCGATGACTTCTTCAGCTGCTCTTATTTGTAAATCGGCTGAGACCTTATGGGGGGATGATCTCCCATGTTCAGTCAATGTACCACCCCATACGCACATCCTAAATCGTGGCCATTGATGGCAAAAATTTCTTATACTTTTAAAATAAGGATAACGCCTGGCTTTTTTCTTCCAATAAACTGACTAAATTTTTGTGCAGTACAACATCATTACACTTGGATGCAAATCAACCTGTAAGTTAAATCTATCCAGAAACTCAAACTTGTGAACCCAAAGGACCTACTCAACAGGGATCAAGTGCAGATACGCTACTATTTGGTGTCAGCAGATCTTCAGTGGTTTGTATTATAGGCTCATTAGTAAAACCTTGGTCTCTCCACGTCCCAATAATATAATGCCTGTGCCTACATGGGGCTCCAGCCACAATTGCTGATATGGCTCAATGACCTTTCCATAGATACCAGCTGGTACTTCCACCTTTAACTCAGTGTTTAATATGACTTGGTGTCTGAAGGGATGGATATAGACCCAGTAGCTCTGAGAAGCAATCCTTGAACTCATATGTCTGTTGATCAGGGCCCAAAATTTCCTCTCTAATTGATATTAGCTCACTGGAATTACACCATCATTATAGGCGAGGTTGACATGTTCCATATGCACCAGATCCATTGGCACTCCGCTAGAGGTGAAATAAATCAGGATCCGCTGCCCCAAAATTTCCAAGGTCTCCTCTTTCATATCAATGACAGCACCAAAGTGTTGCATAAACACAGTTCTAGTTAGCAGGTCGTAATGACTGTTTGGTACTTCATTGCTGGAGCTATGATAATAATTGACCCAAACTGCAGAGGCAACGCACTATACGCTCCCTCTGAGACCATTATTTCTGCGCCTGCAGCCCATACACCATATGATGTTCCACATAAGGGTTTAACGTCAACTTCGCCACCAACTTAGTGGAAACTATGTTGACCGGTGCGCCCATATTTATTATAACATGGACGCATTTGTTTAATGCAAAAATGGCACACTATGTACACTTAAAATAAGAGTAATTGTGACTGTTTAATATGTGGACATTTAAAGGATATATCTTTCCTGGAAGCTCAGGTTTTCATCGCCAACTTTAGGTTACTCTTTGAAAATAGCGTCCACTGGGAGGGCGACGTTTATCCTTTCAGGGAAGGCGCATCTGCGGCTGATCCTGGCTCTTCTGCAGAAAAATGTTCAAACATTTGACAGGCATAAGGCTTTGGCTGCTCCAGAGGACCTTTTTCCACCGTGGCCTTAGCTTGCGCTCAACTTATCACATTTACCCCTCCAACTGACTGCTGATCTAGAAACTCATCATCATATTGAGGGACTTCCACTGAATATATTCTATTAGTAGCAGGTGGGACGTTTTGGGTCAGGATAGCGGAGGTAGAGAGTCTCATCTCTACTCCGCCCTCTCTTTTCCCTAGTAATACTGATCCTGCTGTACAAAATGAGCCCAACGGTTAGGACAACTCCTGGCAAGGTGTCCAGTGCAATCGCACTCAAAACTTAGCTCATAGGGTCAACGTCCTTGATTATCATAAGATGGGCCAAGCTAAAAGTTAATTTGTGGGTAATTGGCATAAACAGGCCCAGCCCAATAGTTGAACTAGATAATAACTGGTCTGAGGGCGAGGCGCATATTTATAATGAGGCTGGGGTTACTAGGCGGACTCTGAACAGGTGGGATAATTTCCCTAAAATAAGAGGGTCCAGTGACGACTGATGAAGGTTTCAGTTCTGTATTGGGTGGAGTAAAGGTAGCATATAGATGGCATAAAATTTGGACATTTTCGAGCAGGGGCACTTTATCCTAAAATATGGAGTCATGACATTGTAAAAATAATAGTATGGCTTAACCGCAGAGGTCATCACAATTCCACATTGGCTTCAGCTAGAGCGCCTGCCCCAATTCACATGTGAGCTTCGATCATGAAGCGGTCTGAAAACTCAGTGAGAGTCTCATTACAATTTTTTATCCCTAGTCAAAAACTCAGTTTTCTGCCATGACATCTTGGTGGTGCCTTCAAACAACTGCAGCACAACTTACTTCACCTCCTGATATTTGACTAAGCTGTTTGAAAAATAGCAAATGACTTGGTCGACACTTTCAACATCCAGGGCGAATATCAGTAGTTTACCTTATGCTGATATGAGGCTCCTTCCACCATGATGTAATTTATTTTGAAGACTTAATAAATGTTTCCATTGCAGTCAAATGGAGGTAGCTTGGTAATTAAGACTTCCTATTCCCTCTCATACTTGTGAGACTTGGGAGTGTACAGGGTTTTGATAAAGACTCATAGCTAGATTCATGGCAAGGAGCTGGCTCAGAAGGGCCAACGGCACACTGCTGGTTAGCTGCTCTAGGGGTAGAATAGGTTTCTTTGGTGGGCAGGACTGCCATCACATAGGGGGTTCGTTAGGTCAGGACATAGTCATCTCCAGAGCTGCCTGTGTGCTTGGCGAAAAGCTCTTCATCAGGATATCAAGTCTCGTATTCATCATAAAATAATCTTTTCTGAGCGACCTCTTGTCCTTCAAAGTCCCAATTGAGATGAGCCGGTTAAAAGGAAGCTTTCAACTTCCGTCCTATGCAGTGATACCACTCAGTAGCATCATCCAGGAGATCAGCTAGTTTCCTGTTCTGTCATCCATGTATCCACAACTTACTAACTGCACTTTCAAGTTGATTTTTAAAATTGTCACGCTCCTGAAGGAGCTCCTCTTGTTTTTTGAGCACTGTGTCCACAAAAGTTTGATTTTGTGTGGTTTCTTCAAGAACAGTGGATTAGAAAATTCCCCTTTTGTGAAGGTCTGATATGCCATGGCCAGTGACCAAGAAATAATTTAATGTTTGTTGGCTGTTCAATGGGCCCCCTATAGTGAACACCACTGTTATAATTTTGGCAATATCTCAGAGATACGCCAAAAGGGGTTTTGCGCAGGGTCAAGCCAACTGAGCAATAGGACGGACAATATGGAGATCATTGGTCCGCAGAACACACTTAAATAGATATAATAAAAATGGAGCAATTTCCCCAACAACAATTCTTTAATTTAAATTAATATTAATAGCAGATCCTCTCTGCTCTGCTCTATCATCTCTACTAACAATCCTCTTGTTTCAGTCTTCTCATGTTGCTTATATATCAGCGACTTCAGTTGATTCTGACCATTTTGTTTATACTACTATTTTTCGCCAATTTTCGTTAGTCCAAAAGAGTCTATAATTCATATAATTTACAATCTCCCTAGTTTAAGGCAATCTACTAATTATTCAGTATATGTCAACATCGCCTTATTACCTGATTTGGAGGAAATCCACTAAGTATGTTAAAAGCTTGGTTTTTGTAATTGTCAGGTTGCACCAATCGTTACATTTCAACTTGAAAATTTAGATTTTTGAATATTGAGTTATAATGCTATTTTGGGGCTTTGAGGTTCATGCAGGCTCGGTGCTGGGCTGTGCCCATCCCAAGCTATTCTTCATGCTCCTTAAGGCACAAAGACAAGTGTGGAGAGGCTCATCGGAAGAGTGACCTTAAAAAGGTCAGGCCCACACAATTCTGAATCAGTTCAGAATTCTTTATCATTTCCTACCCTTTCATGGGTCTCTCTAGTGGCCTTGGGGCCTCTTTTCCTTGTCTTACCTGGAATTCTGCAGAAACACTAATTTTGTATCCTTAACAAAAGAGGCTGAAATTTGGTGGCAAACTGATCTGCCAAATGCTCTGGTTTTTTCCTATGTTATTTGTGGTTCCTTATGTCATTGGGATAAATTTTTCAGCGTGTCTATTTTTGTTAATAAATAAAACAAGGTAAATTTTGGGGTTAAAGCCTCACTTACCTGTGTCGTTTTTACATTTCCAATTGCCCTACATCTTAGGTTAAATTAATGAGTATTTGGAGTCAAAGCTCTTACCTCGAGGGATCTCATATCAGGCAATCTGTTGGAACAGAGTTTAAATCCACCAATCCAAAGTAAGATGGCAGTTGAAAGCTGGGACGTTTTCTTCCATTACAGTCTTGCCCTATCGCCTTGTCAAGGCAATCTCATCCATAATATTAAACTACTTGGCTCAGCCAATCTCACCATTCTGCCATAACTACTTAGGGCTATTTATCCAGACATATCAGAATCTCAATATGTTTACTTATCTTTTTCATATGTTTATTTGGCCTTTTGTGATAACCTCACATCTAAGTATAGATCAATTCACATTCCTTTATTTTAGTAAATTTCTAATTGTTATTACTCCGCAACATAGTTTCCAATATGAAGGTTTACATTTGGGGTTTCTAACATGCTTCTCATGTAAATTTATTCCTTTACATTATCCCCCACCAAGGCTAGATCAAAATGAATTTTATTTTCATTTCCTCAACAGTTCTTTCATGTTTTTCAGGCTCTACTGACCATAATTACTACTTCAGCTGGATATCCAGTCCACTTGACCAGGTACTGAAATTATCCTTGGTACTTTATTTCCAGTAATGGCTTTTATTTCATATTCAAAATGAGACCTTTTTTTAAGAGAGGGTGCTGAAACTCTAACTTTCCTAATGGGGTAGTAAACGAATTCTTTTAACAGAAGGTACTGGTGGACACGTCAGATCTTTCATTCATCAGGTAGTTTAACTTAATAGACAACTTTCTCTACAACTTCAGTTACATATATAAGAAGCTAGGCGTATATGGACAACCTTGAAACATGACACATTAGAAATTTTCGTGCATACAGATATAAACTACTTACTCCATCTGTTTCCCAGTTTCTACTTCCTGCCTGAAAAATCTTTATAAGTTTGCATCTTTGTGTTAAGTTTATTAGACTTTATTATGGGTCTGAAAATTTACTTCATAATTTTTTTTAGTTGGGCTCTGCTTCAAAGGTAGCAGATCCTAAACTACATCATGACTATACTTACCTGAAATGGAGACATTCTAATAGAGACATGTTCCAGTTAGTGTAGCAGAACTGGGACAAAGCGAGCGACTTACCTCAATTATACTATTCACTAATCATGTAGCACCTCAAGTAATGATCTAGCATCTGAAAAGTTATTTTTCGCTCATTTTAGATTTGCTTGGGAAAAATATGAGTAGAAAGACAAATATATATCTCAAGATCTGCCTATGCCTGCTTTTTAGTTTAAGTCCTGTTTAATGTCATCTTTTTGGACTTTAAGAAAGTATGACTTGAGGCGTAAGATGGACCCTTGGACTACTATAGCTCTTTTATCTCTGCTTGGTGACTTACCTCTCGTGGTAGATAAGCATAGGATTACTTTTCTGCCCCATAAGGATCATCACTCTCTGCCCCTTTTTTCTTCTACTTCCTTATCTACAACGATAGAGTGGTTTTGCAAGGAGTTGTCTAATCAAGGGCCTTCAAGCGGCTCCCTAAGGCTCATCCCAGCCATAAACAGTTACATATAATCTCAAGAAACGTTTTTCTCCATCTTAATAGCCAAAAACACAAAAAGGTTATAACGAGCTATAATAGGCCTCAAGTAGTAATTATCAAGAATCCATATGATGGATCATTTAATTATCACATGATGTTATCAGAATAAATTTTACAGTTAAACATATACATGCAGATTTGGCTGTAATGATCCAACAGTTTTAATGAGTCCATGCTGTATTTTTACTGATCTGAACTATTTACCTATCCCTTAAATCCGTAATATAAAAAATTTATTGCATTATTTGAATCTATTAAAGATTATTTCAATCCATATCCTTCTTTTTAGCACAGTTAAATAGGATATACTTAAAGAACTTTATGCCTTGATAGTTCTAATAGTGTTTATACAATTTCCTCCCTTACATTTAATGACAACAACCCCTCTGAGGTCTGTAACCAGTTCATTTTATATCATAGGTTTCTTTCATTTAATTACTTCTCAGTTGTCTACAAATTAGTTCTGTTAAAGATAGCCCTATTTTTCTTAATTTTTTTAAAGCTCACCAGTGTAACGGATGAGAATGTCCCAGTTTTTGACCACCATCTTGCCTTTGGATTGGTGGATTTAAACTCGGCGCTGACAGATTGCCCAATATGAGTTCCCTCAAGGTAAGAGTTTAAACTCCTCATACTCACTAATTTACCCTCAGATGTAGGGCAATTTGGAAACATGAAAAGACAACACAGGTAAGTGAGAGTTTTGACCCTGAAATTAACCTTGTTTTATTTAT
>JAKSZP010014103.1:0-17652 GCA_022478985.1 Massospora cicadina | reverse complement strand
AAAACGCTCTAGCACCTGCAAAGCCAACCCAGCCGCCATCAAGATTCTTACTCCTCACAAGATTTACGCCCTCATTAAAGCCCAGGAATTGGGTGTGAGCCCTGCGTGTCAATGAAAGGTTAATGTAAAGCCTAAGGGGCCAGCCATCAAACAATATAGTGGTGTGAAACCCTTTAGAATCAAAAAGGGTTCAAGCCCCAAGGCCCTACCCCTCACTCAGATCTCTGACCTAAGGCATACCTAGATAATAGATGGTAGCTGATGTCCCTCCCTGCCTGACACACACCTTTTTTACATCTACTCCTCAACTCAAACAATCCAAGTTTTAAAATCTGAAAAGCTCATTAAAAATCAAGCAACTTTGTGAAGACACTGTTTTATTTAACTGAGGTAAGCCGACCAGGAGACAGACATTACCAAATATACGTAAAACTAAGGAAATAACCAACAAATACAAAACTGAGAACCCCAGGGTACTCAAGTTACCCCTGTTGCCAGCGGGACTGCCGGGTATGGGGGTTTGGTGTACTACTCTGAGGGGGTTTCCCCTGCTATGGAACAGGTGTGAAGGAAAGGGTCTGTGTGGAGGAACCAGAGTGGGAACCATGATTCTATGAGCGCTTTTTGCCTTGGTCTCAGATATCCATAGAGCCAGGCTTGGAAGTGCTCCAGTAAGTGGACATGGAATCTGTTAATAACCTCATGAATGGTTGGGACCGTGCCCTTGAATGCATCTAATGCAATTGTGTGGATTGTCCACATTGCAATGGGTATTATTAGGGAACGGAGGGTAGATGGGATTGGTGACTCAATCTGGAGCGCGAAGTGTCTTTGATATTGAGAATTCTTGTTCGTTTTGGATCTTAAGCAGGCGTGCGACCTCCTGCCATATAGCTTTGGTTAGAGGGCATGTTTCTAGGCGGTAATGTAGGGACCCCTCCCCTCCACATACTGCACATGTTTTATGGAGGGAGTTGTAATGGTCCACCATCCTATAAGTCCTTCTCAGACAGCGCCAGGCGTTTGCTCTTACCCTCAGCTGTAAGAGTGGGTGGTGAGTCATATTCCACATTGCCTTCTGTGTGGTTAAATCATAAGGAATGTTTAACATATCTAAGTATTCTATCCTAGCTATGCTTGGGGTTGTTGCGAGCATATCTCTCTGGGGTGGTTTGTGAAGACACTGTTAATTAAGAAGCTTTTAACCTAGTTCCCATTCCTTATCCCCATCAGAGGGCTCAACCAGAAGTCAATCTAAGTGAGTAGAACTTACCTATTGAGCCATTATTAATCAATAAGTCAAAAAAAGGGTTGAAATGGGAATCAAACAAACAATCATTCCAAAATCAAAAATAGCGAATTTGGACATTCAAAAACTGTGGAAATGGCCTGAGATTGCTTGGAAACATTGGATGAAATAATGAGGGAAATTAGTGTTCAAAAACTGTTAATCAATGGATTCAGAAGCAAAAAACAACCCTAAAATTGTATTTTATCTTTGCAGCTCCCCTTCCATTCCACATTAAGACCCATCACTCTGCTTATGGTAGGGTGTTAGGTTATTCTTTTTTGTTTAGTTTCCTTATAATTTGATAAGAAAATTTATTGAGAACCCTTTAGTTTAGTATTTCTAATAGAAAATGCCATATGGGCAACGATTTCCTAAGTTGGAGACTTTCCAACACCTCCTCCAATGCGCCCATTTATAGCCCTTTGAAATCAGAGGTGCCTTGTGTAATGTGGCTGCCCTTGTGGGTCATGTCATAACTACAAAGGAAGCCAGGTTCTTATTTTCAAGCTGGGTTCCTAACAAGAAGGGCACATACACATTCCCTTAATAAACAAAAGCGTTGAGTTATTGGTCAGTCATTACAAACAAAATGGTCATCAGAAGTTTCCTACATGTAATAAAGTATTCAAGAAAACTTTAAGTAAACCTTCAAGATGTTCTCAAGCTAAGATCACCAAACAAGTACTATTTAACTGAGGAAAATGAATTAGCCTTGTAGAATATCAAGAAAACTCTCCTTTCCACCATTTTTTGAATATCCAGATGTGAAACGCATTAATACCATATTTTAATTGTTCTACTACATAGAATGGAAGGTGGTTTAGACACTCTTTCATAATTTCCAACAGAAAGATTCTACCTGTCAAAACTAACTACCCTAATTATGACAAAGCTATTTAAATATGTTCTAGTCCATAAAGAAAATTAACATTATTGTATGCCCATCATCTCTATATGATTAGGACTGACCTCAGTGCCCCTTAGTTCCATAATAACCTATAGCGCATGAACCAACGCCAGGACTGATGGCACCTAAAGATACCCAATAGATTTTATACTTGAACACGAGTTTAGAGTAAGAAGACTCCTGCCATATTTACAAATTTGTATTAAAAACAGTTTTTACAAGGGAGGATATTAATGTTTATAGCACATGCACAATTCCCCTTCCTCACATGTTTACCAAGTCCAGTAGAACCCCTCACATGATAAAGAAAATAAAATACACAGAGTTTCTCTGCCTATGGTGAAATTGTAATAAGGAACTAGATAATGTGAAACTAAGCAATAATATAAGTTATAAAAAAGAAAAAACACCTTATCATTCCCAAAGTATGCATTTTAACTATAATCAGAAAGCTAAAGGAAGGAGTATTAGGCACCTTCCATGAATATCATTTGTGGGATATCCAAGAGTGTAGAAGATACTTGAGCTTTTGTCAAACAGATGCTCTTGGCATGTCATGGCAGGAACTGTTAAACTTTTCTTTAATTTAGGCGAAGCCTCAACTTTAGGCCTATGTTTTATTAATTACTTTAATCAATATCAGCTTTACTATTATTAATGACAAGTTTATAAATACTATTTGATATTTAGTCCAGATGAACTATGATGTTTTTATTATAAAATTTCAATTGTTGTTCTAATGGTCCTAACGCCCTAAATCACATATACTCTTATATTTAAAGCACAAGGCAATTTCATATTATAACGCTGAGTTTACAATCCTAAAAATATTGCATACCTAGCCCTATTAGTGCTCCACTGGCCGATGAGATAGGGAAGAATGCCCAATACCAAGTTAATATTAATCCTGATACTAAGCATGAGGATGTATTAAGAGTTTAACTCCTCTTCTCACCTCAATAATTACTTCATGCCACATATTATGTCTTGTCACCTATTGGCTATCTGATAACAAATAGTGGAAACCACTTAACTGTGTTACCATTATTTGATCTCAGCTCAGCCTTCAGCAAGAAATCCTGATTTACTCCAATCCTGAACCTGGACTGTGAAATCACCTCCTGTTTTCCTAGATCTCCTTACACTCTCACATGTGGAACTCAGCTATCACTCATCACGTTCCTTATTTTCCCTTGGTAATTTAAACAAAATATAAGTAAGTAATAAAGGTGGGTTGACTTTGGGACAAATATATCACACCGAGATTTTTTTAGTCAGCACAGGTTTTGAACTTGTGTTGAACAAAGCCTGCATTAGAAAGGAAGTAGTAATTACCCTGCCAGGATAACCACCCTTTAAGCATTATACAACTTTCCTTTAATAAAGTTGCTTGTAAAAACCTTATTTTTCATTTTAAAAGTCCTATTCACTAATACTGAAATATAATTAGCCACGAGAATTGCTAGAAAACTTTATATTTCTAAATAAGCCTATGTTCCACCCAAGTTGTCCATCTGGCATCTCTGACTAGCCAATCATTTACCCCCTGCTTGTTTCTAAGAGAATGAAAAGCTGAGATCTGGTGCTCCCTATAGGTACACTCTGAGTTGCAACTGTGAAGTTGTCTTTTACTGTTGGGAATTTTGCCCATATTGCCAGCCTGTTAGATTACCTGGTGTCACTAAGGGAAAATTCCCTAAAGCGAAGTAAAAAGAAATCGGTTGGCCCAAATTTTGGAGGAACTACGTTCAGGGGATTTTGGGATATTCGCCTAATCATATTTTATCGGGGATCAATCTGGATGTATACCTAATATCTCATCGGGCAGAGTGGCTAATGAAATAGGGGCATTTGATAGTGATTAACTATCAAGTGTACCAATTGGGATTGGTTGGGTTTCATCACCAACTGATTGGGAATGAATAGTGAGTTGTGAGGCGAATGATGCCGCCTGCAACTAGCAATTCAATCAGTTGGTGAAGTGACCTGCCATAATGGGTAAAAAGTCCCATTACCTAAGCAGGTCACTAGCCAATTATGGTTGGTTTGCTTGGATCAAGAGGAAAATGTTAGGGACACGTTTCTGACTCTTTCCATTTGAGGTCTTATAGGATGTCCAACAACGGAATCCTAGCCAGGATGGGGAAGACCATCAATGCTGAGATGAGGAAGAATGATTCAATAGCAATGGCTGCCATTTCATTGAAGAGGCATCAACTGAAGGTTAGGCAGCTGAATCCCCTACTATATAATACTCTAGGATTCACTACAATAAAAACATTATCATTACCAAAAGTATTATTGCCAATATTATTAGTATTATTAGTATTAGTAATATTGATGATTTGGTTATAGTTAGACTATCAGCATCCAGTGTGAGGTTCCATCACAAGGATATTATTGCAGAAGGCAATATTGAAAGACTCTCAGAGAGAAGAGTAGAGATCTGAGCATGGATCTAGAGATGAAGGGAACCACAAATCAGGGATAGCTGCTGACTGAGTGTTGGGTTGAAAGATACTGTCATCAGGAGATCTGGATGAAGACTGAGTGGACAGTAACATAGGGAACAAATCACTATGAGTATGACTTATTGAGTATTTAGTTGGAAGTACTGGATGAAGAATTGGGCCAAATAATAGTTTGAACTCAACTATGGATAATAGTCACCATACTATTATTGGATAATATTTTCTATACAACGTGGAGTGCACAAAGAAACCAAACCTGTGCAGTAAAAAGGTTACTGGGTTGATAACCGATAATCAACCTTTAAGTAAATTTTAAAATCACCCATAGGACAACATATTTAATGACTTAAGAAATATTTAACAGGTTGATAAAGAAGCCCCTCATCTGCATATATATAAGCTGGGTCTAATTCTGAATATATGACCAAGCTTAAACCAACTCAGATGTCACAAGTGATATGGATAGATTGAGCCATACACTAATTGAAATGATGATAGCAGCAATGAGAGAACTGAAAAGTGAAATTGAATAGGTATGTGATGTACAATATCTTGAAAAACAGCTTGTTTTAATCAAGGATAATGACAAAAAGGCTACTAAAATAAATTTCAGATTATGGCTTTGAACTCAAAAATGATAAAAAACGAAAGAGAAATTTAATACGGTTTTGATAGATTTATGATACTTTTACTCAAATGCTAGAGAAACTCCTGAGAGAATGGCACAAAATCTACCCACCTATCTCAGGAAAACCTGGGTTAAGAACTAAAACTTAGAATTATCTCAGCTAAAACAAGTAGATTCTTGTTACCTACCCAGTCTCCTGCAATGAAGATCTCTAAGAAGAGCCTGACCTTACTACATCCGCTGATTCATATGTTGCTGACGCCAAAGTCAAAGAAAATATTAAGCTTATTTTTGCGTTTAATCCAGAACCTCTCAATTAGTTTAATAATCAGATGAGCTAAATAATTGGCTTGGCTTTTTATTTCCGGACAATGAGCTCATATCTGCTCAAATGTCCCAACTGAACCAAATGTTTTGACGCCAAAGTTATTTTCCTCTGCAGAGGTTATCAAAAATCCTCCACTTTACATAGTATTCTTAAGTTTAGTCTTTCTGCGACAGCATTAAACTCCATAAATTAAGCTGCACAAAAAACTCAAACCTGCTTTTGGAGAAGTTAAGTTTGATTCTGAACCTGAGCCAAAGTCTACTTTCAATAAAATCAGGATCACTGAACAGGATGCCTCACACTATCCTTGCTTATCTGTGTTGAAGCTTATTGTTGTTCCAATGACGAAATTAGTATATCCAGACCAAATGCCTCAATGCTCTCTCCATTTTCTGGTGCCAGTGCTTCTCCTATTAAAAATGACAAAACTAGAGCAGTTGACCCATATGCCTTGATAATCTTTTTATTTTTGGCACCAACACTTCTCGCTGCAATGTTGAAAGTACAGTCAAATTAAATACCTCAGTACCAACATCATTTCTCTGCGCTGAAGCTCCTTGCTTCTCTGACATTAAGATCAGAGCCTCTAAAGCTATTTTGCCCCATTTCACATTTATTTATAACAAATTTAAGCAAACAAATTCTATTTTTACTATAACTTCTTAGTTCCATCTGCCAGTGTTGTAGAATCAAAATTGCCTCAACTGATCAGGGCAGGTATAACAAGTTACCACCTGATCGCATTTTTAATTTTAATTGAGGCTGTGGCCAAAATCTCCTGTCCTCGCCATTCTGTCAATCTGCTAATATGATGCCTCCCAATTTTAGTTTATATCTACCCATTGTCATCATGAACCTCCAATGTTGAATGATCCCTGCCATCAAGACAAATCACCTGACCAAAGGTTGCAATTACTGGCTTCCAAAGAACTCTCCCTTGAGATTCTTGAGGAGGATACTGAGGTTTCTCCCTGTATAAAATTGCTTCCTTCATCCCTGGAGCCACTTTTTTGATGGCAGGTTTGATTAAAGATAACCATAAAGCTTCTTTACTCAGCTTTGATGTCAAGTCTGCATCTACCCAACTCTGTTTTGTTGTTGCTCTCATCTGCCAGAAATATCTGAGTATAGCCTACATTCCTCTGTCCCTTGTCCACCTCAACTCCGGGGTTGGCGCTAACAACTCTGTTGACAAGAACGTGACTACTATAAAATTAGCAACGCTGAACTCTATTTTGTAACTAAACTACTCTGACTAACTCTTATAATCACACTAAGCTCTCCTATACTGATGCTGAAAAGTAAAGTTGCCATTCATAAGCTGATGAACTAACCAACCTTGGGATTCCTGCCTCTTTTGATCAAGATTTTTCAGGAAAATGAAATTTATGAGATACACTGTTCTACTATTGAATGCCTACAGATCATAAAGTAAAAAACTAAAAAAACTGGCTGACCTTGGTTAAATCATTGTCACCCTCAGTTGAGGCTTGGAGGGGGCTATGTCATATTTTGACTTAATTTATTTGAAGCCTTAATTTTAGGGTTATAATAAATTAATTACTCTTATCATTGTCAACTTTACTATTATTCTTATCAACAACCATTATAATTATAACAAAATTTAACCAGGGTTAAGCCACATATTATTATTGTATTTTATCTGCCTATGTTTCATCAGGACTGACACCTTAAAATAACTTTACTCTTATATCTCAAGCACTAAGCAATTTGTTGTAAGAACGCTAAGTTTACGAACTAAAAAACTCTGGATAGTTTTCCCCATTAGTGCTTCACTGGATGATGAGATAGGAGATTACTCAAGCGGAGTTAAAATTCATTTGATATTAGGCCTAAGGATGTATATGGTGTTTAATACCTCTTCCTCATTCAATAACCACCTCACGCCACAGATTATTCCTTATCACTTATTACCTTCCTAATAACAGATAATAAAAACCACTTAACTGTGATACCATTATTTGAACACAGACAGTCTTCAATAAGGAATCCTAATATACTACAACTCTAAACCTTTACTTTATCATCACCTCCTTCATTTCATGGATCTCCTTCCACTCTCACACGTGGTGTTTGCATATCATTCATTATATTACTGATTTTACCTTGATACTTAGAATAGTATGATTCTTTCTCTTGATAAAGTTTTTTATAAACAAATTTATCTTTCCAATTACTATCACCTTTAGTAATATGATTTGATTCAAACAGCACAATTTGATAATCAACACCAGGTGAGATAAGTATGAATAATAAAGTAAAGAGCTGGAAGAACGCGGTAAAGGGCAGCAAACCTGGACCTGCACCACCCAAAGGTACCAAGCGCACAGGTACAAATGAAAATCTCAGCAAAAGTAAAAAACCTGAGGTGGCGCCCCCCGCGGGTTTCATTAATTTTTTGGTAAAATATTGCAGCTATTTGGAAGTATCCCAATTGCAACCACTGTCATTGGTGGAACATGCGATATGAGTTTTCCTGGGCATAGAAACATCGACAATGTGGGAAAAGTTTGGCTAAGCCCAACATAAATTTTTCTTACATGTGGTGTACTTAACAACCCATACTATCTGTAGAGTTTGGGTAGATCTTGGGTTCAAAACTGCGGAAGAAGCGAACAAAGCAGTAAAGGTCAGAGTGGTACTCACCTTCATGAAGGACAGCAATTTTTTTTGACCAAATGCACCCATTGGACTGAATCCAAAGACATTTTCATAATTTTTGATTATCTACAGACCACACTAGCACACAGTAGTTGAAAGACATCTCTGAGAAGGCTTAGAAGCCTATGGAGAAATCAAACAATGTCAAAATGCAAAGATTCCAAATGATGTCAATCCTTAGCACAGGGAAGGCAATAGCAATTATTTCACCAAAACAGGATGTAGTAAAGGATATTACAAAAACCCCACATCGCATCCTTCACCATTGATGGGAAAAAATCCCAGCTGTTCCATGCAACAGTGGAAAACTTACCCCCCATATGCAGCCACTGTCAGGCCTTTGGGTACAAGATACACGCTTGTCCCATAAAAGAAGGCCTGAGAGAAATGAAATTCAGTGAGGAGAAAATGTGTCAAAAAAGTGTCTGTAACTCTCTCGTTCCCAGCAAGGTGATTTGGGATGCAAACCCACATTTCTAGGGAACTAGCCGTTAAGAAAAAGGGAAAGAAGACACCTTGAATGGTGCCTGTGCAAAAGGTACCCCAGGAAAGGATTTAGAGTGCAACATATAGTACCAAGTAAGTGAGGAACATAACAGTTTGAGTGGACCCCAGAGGGGAGTCCATAATCAAGTGTAACTTGGCGTCAGGGGGCTTGGGTGCCTCGATCTGGAGGGGACCTGGGCGGCCCAAGGGAGAACTGGGATTTTGGTAAATTGCAAAAGAAGGTAGTGGCCCACATAATTGGAGACCTCCCTAAAGAGGTCCACCACCAAGTTAGCCCAAGGAACCATAAGTAAAACGTAATAAAATGGGTATTTTTATTTAAGAAAGTCAACCAACAAGGGATGTTGGTCGCAAAATCATATTTAAAGTGGGCTGAAAATTCAGGTTCTGTGGAAGTGTGCCCATGCCTTGACGCTCCAATAAACAGATGCTTCCATCTGTTTTAGTAAAATAGACCAAAAGTGCCTTCACTTGAGTAATCAATTGAAGCCGTATTTTACCCAAACTTTAAAATTTCATAACTTGAACAGGATTTGAATCCTTGCTCTCCAATTAACCTAAACGAACCATCTTTGTTTGTAACTTAGATCGTTCGTTTTAGTGCCTGGGACGAGATAAGAGGCTAGGCGTTTTGCACCCCATTAGTATCAACTTGGGCATGCTTGGCTTGCACCCAGCGTTGTTCTAAAGTGTGTTTCGGGTCAGGAAGAGCCTGAAGTTTCACCTTCTGGGCCTCCTGTCGCCCAGCCTTATCCTTAGCATCAGTTCCCACTATTAAGTCATCCAACCATGAAATTACCCTCTCCTCCTTCTTGGGCTCCACCCCCCTCCAGGGACGTTTGCTAAGGAGAAGTTCTTATGTGCTGGTGGCAACTTTATAGCGGCAACAGCCGGCTTAGGCTGAGATCCTGCAGCCTCAGGGAAATTATGAAACGATTTGATCAGGTCTTGGGCATGTACACAATCTCATGCTGGCACCCAAATATTCTCTGCTGCGTCAAACCCTTTACAGGATAACAGGTACTCAAGGCATCGCTTAACCTGGCGGGAGGCTACTATTTCCTCAACTAACCATTCTAGTGCCCCGTCCACAAGATAAGCCTCGGGAGTCACAGGTGGATGGCCCTCATACAATGTCAATTTGCTTTCATGAAAGATGGAGAGGATCCAAAACGCGGAGGGAAGATCCAACTGGTATGAGGCATGACCCACCTTTCTGACTACACGGCAAGGACCAATCCTCTTTGGACCCAGCTTTTTGCATGGCTGCTTGATAGGGATGTTGTGAGCATCAAACATCACGAGATCCCCTTCCTTGTATGCTGAACCCACTCGGCGCTTTCCATCAGCATTCTCCTTATATATCAGCATAGCCGCCTCCAAACTTGTGGACACTCCCTGATGGACCTTCTTGAGAGTCTTAGAAAAGTCCAGTACCGCTTCCACTTTGGAACACAGCTGGGCTCCATGTTAAAAGCAGAGTTAAAGCCATGGTTAGCATAAAAGGGTGAACAACCAATTGATGAATGCAAAGTGTTGTTGTAGCTAAACTGGGCCATGGGAAGGTGAGGAACCCAATCTGAATGATCTGCGGTGGTGTAACAACGCAGAAATTGTTCTAAGCACTGGTTCACTCGCTCAGTCTGCCCATCTGATTGGGGGTGATAGGCAGTTTAACGGCAGGGGCGAATCTGAAGAGTTTTACACAACTCTTCCCAAAAGATGGATGTGAACTGGGGTCCCCAGTCACTAATGATTTCTCGAGGAACCCCCATGAAGCGCAAATACATGGGTGACAAAAAGCCTGGCCATTTCAGCAGCAGTTATGGTTGTTCTGCAAGGAATAAATTGGGTGAACTTTGTAAAGCGGTCAACCATCACCATTATTGCATCATACCCATCTGAAATTGGTAACTCCACAATGAAATCCACTGATAGGGAAGTCCAGGGCCCTTCAGTCTTTTGGACTGGTACTAACAACCCTGCTAAAGGTTGCCGATTAGGTTTCATTTGATTGCAGATCAGGCACTCTTTACAGTACCGTCCTACCTGAACAGGCAAGCCCTTCCAATTGTAAGTGCGTCGTATCAACTCCAAGGTCTTTGCTTTCCCAGGATGACCAACAGTGATTCCGTCATGATGGTCCTGGATGATCTCCAGGCGCAGTGATCCAGCAGGAACCCATAGGCGCCCCTGAAACCACACCATCTCATCCTTCATGTGATACCCCCTGGATAAGTCCTCCTGATGCAGGGCGCTCTTAGCGAGAACAACAGTATATACTGTTGATAACAGCTGAGAAAGAACTACCTTACTAAACATACTGTATTCTGCTGCATTTTCCAGAGGCATGAGCGCTGGTGTATGTACCCTGGACTTAGGAAGTAGAGACAGAATCATAATCGGTGGAATCATCAACTGGGTGTTGTGAATCTCTACCTCCTTTGGATTTGGAACCAAAGCAGGGTTGCGGCTCAAAGCATCCGCCAAACCATTCTCCTTGCCCTTGGTGAACTCATAGGAAAATGTAAATAGGGCAAGGGTCTCATGCCAACGGGTCTGACGTGGTGTTAGAACATGTGGAGCATGGTAATACAACAAGGCACGGTGGTCTGTGCAAACCTGGAATGGTTGGGAGGAGCCATGTAAGTGGTGACGCCAATAAATCAGCGCCTCCACCACTGCGAATAACTCCTTGTCATATACGGCGTAGTTTAACTCATGCAGAGACATTTTCCTAGAAAATATCCCACTGGCAGGTCAGACCCATCTTCATCCACCTGTAACAGGGCAGCCGCAATGGCAAAGTTGGAAGCATCTGAGGACACAATAAACTACTTGGCAGGGTCAACATGGAGAAGGATGGATGTGGATAACAAGGTGCACTTCACCGCTTGGAAAGCATCCTCCAAAGCGGGGGACCACTGAAGCACCTTGGCACCGCTGGCCTTATATAAGGAAGCTGCCACCTCAGAGAGATTGGGTGTGAACTTCTTGAGGAACGTACATGTCCCCAAAAAGCTCCTCAGTTCCTTGACAGAGGTGGGGGTAAGCCACTCATGAATAGCCTTCTCCTTGTCGGGAGTTATCATATGGCCTTGGTCAAAAACGACGTTGCCCAGAAAAGTAACCTGGGACTTGAAGAATTCGCATTTACTAATCTTGAGGGTAAGGCAAGCGGCCCTCAATCTCTCCAATACTTGTTGAAGGTGTACTGCATGTGACTCCTGATTGGGGGAGAACACCAGGATGTCATCCATGTAGGCAACTGCACATACCCCAACAAGTCCCCCAACGCAGCATCAATGCGGCGTTGAAAGATGGCAGGGGCATTCTTAAGCCCAAAGGGCATAACCCGGAACTATAAATCCCTTTTCTGGTATGGAATGTGGTTAACCACTCCTGGCCCTTCTTTATCCGGATTTGATTGAATGCATTGAGGCAATCCAACTTGGAAAAAACTTTTGCCTTTTCCACATAGCGTGCAATCTGGGAATCTAAAGGGATGGGATGGAGGTTGGGTACAGTCACATTATTTAAATTTCCATAATCAACACACGGATATAAAGTTCCATCAGCCTTCTCCACAAAGAGAAGTGGGGAGCAAACAGGGGAGGTACGCTGAAAGATGGCACCTTTGGCCAACTGATTTTTCACCCATACATCTAAAACCTCTTCCTCCCGGACAGTCAATGGGTATATGGGGGAAGAAATACGCGCCAGATCCACAGTGAGTTTTATTCACAATCAAACTCAGAATTTTCTGGTAGCATACTAGCTGAAGCTGCATCAAAAGAAGATGCCAACTCCTTCAAACAGGAAGGTAAGGAAAGTCCCACAGTGGGCTTCAGCAAAGGGGCAAGATGTGGACTGGGAACATTGGGCCAATGAGGTAATTTGCCTTGGGCGTTATACTCAGACAAAGGAACAATCAACTGGTGACCGTTTGTCAAAGACAAGGATAAAGTGTTCTCTTTCAAATTAGTTCTGATGTCGAACTTCCGCCACCACTCAACACCCAAAATAATGGGGAACAAGAGGTTTCTGATAGCTTGAAACTGGTCAGACAATAGATAAGAACCTACCTGGAAATCGACTGACTCCATGACATTCAGTGTGGGGATACTTTGAGAAGCCCCACCTCTAACCATACCACCTGGTGAGTAACTCAACTCAAGAGTCAGCAAGGTTTTGGTCAATAAATTTATTCAAGGCACTAGTATCCACCAAAATAGTTGTGCTGAACTTTCCATAAGAGGATGTAAGGGTAGCAGTCAACAAGAAGTATCCAGAATGGGATTTATTCAACGCAGAAAACGCCATCAACTCACCATAAAATTCTTCCTCTGGATTGAACAAGACATCAGGATATGTTTTGGAATCATAGAAGGGGGAGGGATAGTGGGCCACTCTTACTACTGAGGCCACATATCCCGCCACACCTTCTGCAGGTGCATATAGATCTTTATATTTGTGACGAAGTTCCTTTTCAACTTCCTGAGAACCCCTAATCATGGTAGGGGTCAAACGAGGGTTCTCAGGAGTAATCTAATATACCAAAATAGGGTCCTCATCCAGACCATATGAGAAAATAAACGGTTCAGTTTGAGATAAATTGTTTACATTATAAAACACGTTTTCTGGCTCTAACAAACCCACACTCATTCCAAGGGTTTGGTAAGCATCGCTATCCAGGGCCATCACCCCCAAGCCCAGAGTTGATGCCTCAGCATACACCTCAGAAACATGTTGTGGAGAAAAAACGATAACAAATGTTTTTTGTTAAATTCGGGTCCTGGACCCTCCAATGTTCCCAATTTCTGCTGAGACGGGGAGGAAATCAGTGGGAAGCATCTCACGATTCAAGGAAATATCACTAGTTGAGAACGCGATATTTATAGGGATGACCATGGGTGACCATCGTGGTGGAATCATCTGAAACCTTTACTTCATACTTGGGGATAGACCCCTTTATAGTTCTAAATTTAGAAGAAGTAGAAGGATTCGAAGGATAAGATTCCCTCATTTCCAGAGGCGCACGCGACTTTTCAGCTTCCATATTTATATGATTTGATCTGATGATGGCCAAATTACCTGGCCCATTCCAGGTTGGGGCGGAGAAACTACCCCAAAGGGTTTTGACAAGATAATCGAAATTGGAAGGAGGCGACTGCCAAATTGGGGAGTTTTGCATCAATATGTCCAATGTTGAATGGAGAAACGACATTTTAACCTCATCAGTTAATGGCAAAGCCTGGGCTTTTTTGCAGAATTCACTCAAGTATACTTTCATCAGCTGACCCGCTTGACGCATAGAAAAGAACTCAAAAAAGGAATGGAGGGATGCTTCATCAGGTCGATTCTGCTCTAAGACCTGTTCCAAACCCTCTTATTGCTCGCCACAAGAGCGGCTGTGTGTGGAGTACCACAAAAACCCAGTCACCCGCCTTAGGAGACAACTGTGACAATAGATCCACTCTATGCAAAAGCGGATGTGAATTAGACGAATTATTTTTCCCTAATGAGGGTTTTGACTCAAGGGAAGCTAAGGCCTGATGAATTTCTGAGTAAATCTTGGGAGAAAGGTGGGGAATCATAACATTAGGATCGCGAAAAGTCTGAGACCACCAGGTATGAGCAGGAAGGGTGGGCACTTCCCAATTGGTAGTTGCAAGAATAACGCCGAGATGAACCAATACAAAACCAAACAAGAAAACTGTGGTGAGCACCATCGTGGCAGTGACAAATGGCCAGCGCACCCAATTTACTAATAATGAAAGTCCCACACGGATAATTCTTATGCACATATAATAAAAAGGTTGGTCGACTAATTTCAAGAGAGTATCTGTAATTCTCTTGTTCCCAGAAAGGTGATGTGGGATGCAAACCCACATTGCTAGGTAACTAGCCGTTAAGAAAAAGGGAAAGAAGACACCTTGAATGGTGCCTGTGCAAAAGGTACCCCAGGCAAGGGTGTAGAGCGCAACATATAGTACCAGGTAAGTGAGGAACATAACAGCTTGAGTGGACCCTAGAGGGGAGTCCATAATCAAGTGTAACTTGGCATCAGGGGGCTTAGGTGCCTCAATCCGGAGGGGACCTGGGCAGTCAAGGGAGCACCTGGGATTTTAGTAAATTGTGATAAAAGGTAGTGGCCCACATAGTTGGAGACCTCCCTAAAGAGGTCCACCACCAAGTTAGCCCAAGGAACCATAAGTAAAACGTAATAAAATGGGTATTTTTATTTAAGAAAGTCGACCAACAAGGGATGTTGGTCGCAAAATCATATTTAAAGTGGGTGGGGAAATTCAGGTTCTGCGGAAGTGCGCCTAAGCCTTGACGCTCCAATAAACAGATGCTTCCATCCAATTTTAGTAAATTACATAAAGAGTGCCTTCACTCAAGTAATCAATTGAAGCCATATTTTACCCAAACTTAAAATTTATAACTTGTTTGGGATTAAAACCCTTGCTCTCCAATTAACTGAATCGAACCATCTTCATTTGTAACATAAATCGTTCATTTTAGTGCCTGGGCCGAGATAAGAGGCTGGGCGTTTTGCACCCCATTAGTATCAACCTGGGCATGCTTGGCTTGCACCCAGCGCTGATCCAAAGTGTGTTTCAGGTCAGGAAGAGCCTGAAGTTTCACTTTCTGGGCCTCCTGTCACCCAGCTTTATCCTTAGCATCAGTTCCCACTTTAAGTCATCCAACCATGACAAAATGGGTGAAGATGACTCAGAGTACGCCAAAATCACAGATACTACACAAGCCTTCAACTGAGGAGAACACAGGCAATATAAAATAATTGAGCCTATTTACCTGAAAGAATAAAAATGGCCAAACAAGATTGCAAGTTGGCCGCGGCCAAGGCAAAGGCCTTGGCAGAATCAACCATATCTCTGGAGCAGATCCTGAAGACATGGTTGAATTTGAGTCATGAACCAATCAGATCCCGTGGAAAACTATACACCCAATCTGACCAGATTGAATTCAGCAGAGCCCAATTCAGAAAAGAATGCAGCAAAATTTTTGGGTTCAGTGCATCCCCAGAAATTGCGGAATTTAACTCATCTGGAAGGAAAATCAACAATGGAATGCGCAATAAAATAATGTGGCCAATAAAAACCCACAAGTGCACCACAATAACATATTGAAACCAAGCAAGTCCAAGAGAGGAGAAAAAACTGCGGCGATGAAAGGGGCAGAATACACCCCAACTCCTATATCATGGTTATGCTCTTCGCAGCAGAGGTGCAGTGGAGAGCAATGTGAGCGAGGGAGTAGGGCCAGGGGGCCCTGCTAACCACTTAGAGGCGTATCGGGCGTCTCAGTAGAGATAGGGACGCTGAACATAGTGGGACTCAAGGCCTTTACGTCCTGGGCCAAGAAGTTGAGTCTCCTATGAAACCCACCTATGGATATCCTGGTGGTGCAGGAAACCCATCATCCACAGGGAGAGGAGGAGGCATGGGATAAATGCTCCTCCCAACAATATTGTTTTTGTCACTTCACTGTGGGGTGATAGTAAGCGCAAACCAAAACTTTAAATTTATTGATAAAAATTCATTCTTGGACAACCACATACTCGCCGTAACCTTCTCATAGCACACTGAAGTGCATACATTAACCATTGTGTATGCCCCAAATGGTGCACATGACCAAAGAGAATTTCTCACAGCCCTAACACAACTAAATCTACCAGCAAATACTTTCATAATGGGAGACATGAACTGCTGGATTAACCCAGAGATGGACCAATGGACATACACAATGAAGATTCCACAAGGGCAAGTTGAACTCCAAGTACTAAAGGCCACCCTGGGACTATATGACCATTGCCAAAAAGGCAAAACCTGCTACAAAACATGACATGCCCACATGTACACAATGGTACACTTGTCTCTATGTCAAGGATAGACCTAATACTCGCACCAATAATTTTCCATCACCAAATTCAAAAATTTAAAACTACAAAAATCTAATTCTCTGACCATCAGCTTTTTTGGTGTCTTACAAACTAGCGGAACCAAGTACCCAAGAACCCAGATGGTGCAAGATACGCCCAGAAAATTTAGCTGCCTTATATTTCAATCCAGGGTGGAAGAAATATCCTCAACACAGGATTTTCAAACACCATTCTGTTCAGACCCATTAATCACCCATAAAAATTTTAAAAAATTGACAACCCAACAGATTAAACACACAGCATTAAGAAGATACAGGGCAGCTTCAGCCATCATCAAACACACCTTGGCTGAAATTGACCATCTAGAAGCCAATGTACCAAGCATGGGATACAGCCCTGGATGTGGTTGCAAATGGACGGAGGTTTCTGCTCAGCTAAACACCTTGATCCACAAAAATAACAACACCAAGTTGGAGTTCAATATAAAGACAAAACATAAGAGATGGAGATAATTTCTTGAGCTACTTTTTCCGCCAATATCACGCCTGTAAATATATGATAGCTTGCACACAGATCCATCAACTGTACAAATCCATACCAGAAACACCCAAAGAAATCACGACCAAAGTGCACAGGTTTTACACAAAAATTGTATAAATCTGAGCCAGTCAAACCAGAAAAAATCGAAAAATTCCTTAAAAGTGCACATATTGACACCGCAGTCCAAAATAGCAATCTAATTATCCTATTATCACGCGAGGAATTATGGGAAGTAGTACACAGTGCACCAAGAGGGAAATGCCCGAGACCTGATGGGATTCCCTATGAATTTTATATAAAATATTTTACTAACATCGCTAACATTCTTCTAGCTTCAATGAACAAGTGTATTATGGAAACATGCCTCCTACCTGGAGGCAGAGAAGCCA
>JAKSZP010014102.1:0-17700 GCA_022478985.1 Massospora cicadina | reverse complement strand
CCCTTAATTAATTGGCCACTAAATCTGATCAACTTCTACAAGTCAATTAAGTTATTGATGATGAGATTGGCCCCCTAATTGCTTGTTTATTGTTGGAAATCCCTAAAAACTTCATCAATAAGGTGGATTGTAATCTGGCAGCTCAATAAGTATTCGTTGGAATATCTCTGAAACAATAGTTATCATATAGGCAATCAATAACTTCAACATCCACTAGTGGGATGAATCCCCTAGTAGCCCAGAAGAATAAGCATAATTGATGAAGCTGGGTAATGTGGGAAAAAATCCCAAAAATGCTGTTGTTATCTGTCAAAATAACCTGAGGGCAGCCAGGCCAATATATGAACTGCTCCATCATGAACTCAGAAGTACTGCTGCATCTACTTTAGAAATAGCCTGCATCTCTACTTAACGAGTTAGATGGTCAATTGATACAATATATAATGGCTTTTCTAATTACTCAGGGTCAATAACCCTACATCGTCAATGGATACGTTATGCCATGTGTTTCAGGCTTCACTAGCTGGAAAGTAGTAGCTTTCTTGAAGGGCTTGTGTGACTGACACATTGCGCATCCCCAGTGTTCTGTAACGTCAAAACAAAGGAATTACCAGTAGTATACCCATTGAACCTGTTCCAGAGTTTTCCATAGGTCCCATGACTAGTTACATTATGAGCTACGGTAATAATTGCAGTACACTCTTATGGCCTTGGATACAATATGTATTTTCCCCATTTTGAACAATTGTCCCTTGATGATCCTTTTGTTTTCCATACATTTGAAAGTGCATGCTGAATCTTGGGTGGATGTTCCACAAATTTTTCCACTAATCATCTACTCATAACGCATTAGCTTCATTTTCAAAACTAAAATGGAGAGTAATTGTGGCAATCCATCAACAATTTGGTGCATTGGCCTTGCTTGATGGATGATCTTATAATCAAATGCTTTTAACTTTAAAACCCATTGAGACAACCTCCCTTCAGGCTCCTTTAGGTTATATTGCCATCTCAGTGAGGAATAATCATTTATCACAGCAAGCTGGACTTTATGAATATATACATGAACTGCATACAGGCTTATATCACCACAAGGAATTTTCACTCAGAAATAGTGTAGTGACGCTCCTGATTACTCAAGATATACTTGCATATGCTACTGGGTGTCCATCACTGAATCCATCCACCTGACTTAACATGGCACTGATTGCCATCAAGGATGCATTGGTTTATTGATGAAAGGTCAATTGAAATTCAATTATTGCAATATTAGTTCTATCATTAAGTACATCCTAAGGTATCAAAAGAGTTTTGAGCTTCCTTATTCCATACAAAACCTTTATTAGGGACCCATAAAAACTGAAAAAGTGGCTTGCAATAGAAGCAAAATTCTTAATTTATTCAGCAATTATAAACGACCATTCCTAAAATATCTGCACATTACAGATGCTTTTCGATTGGACATGGATCAGATTGCCTCAACCTTGGGTTTTTGAGTGCGTAGCCCATTAGCGTTAACAATAAATCCCAGATATCTGATCTCTTTTTGAAAAGTGACATTTCCATGGCTTTATTTTTTTAGAATTGACAAAGCTAATTTTTTGAAAACTTCTTCTAAATTCTCCAGGTGATCCGTAAAGGTGCGTCTGAAAACATTAAGATTATCTAAGTAGATGAGAATGAATTACAACTTCAGATCACTTAACATGATATCCATTGCTTGTTAGAACGTCGCTGATGCAGATATAAAGACCTTGGGGCATTTGCATCAGCTTATATAGTCTATTTCCAGCAAAGCTCACGTCTTTCATGGTCATCTTTAGGTAGGTCAATTTTCCAGTACCCAGATATGAGATCCATCGCTGAAAAAATGAGTCCCTCATAAGTGATCAAGAGCATCGTCAATACAAAGAAGTGAGTATGAGTCCTTTTTTGTTATATTCAACTGATGATAGTCTATAATGACTCAGTTATATCCATCCTTCTTTCTTAAAATTAAAATTGGGCTTTCCCAAGGGCTTGAGGATGGGACCAAAAACCCACGTTTGAGTAGCTTAGTAACTTTTCCAGCAATATCATCTCACTTTCTTGCAAATGGCAATATGGTCTCATAAGAATTGGCAGTTGATCTCTTATGTTGACCTTATGAGCTATATTTTTTATGCACACCAAGATCAAAATCATATTGCATAAACACTCCAGAATATCATTCAAATTATATGAGGACATAGTCCTATTGTTTTTCTGAGATCCCCATTAGTTTTTCCTGATCAAATACAGCAAGGATTTCTGGGTATTTTTTGGGCTCATCAGGTAGTCTACTTCCTAAGACTTACCAAAGGCGTGAAAAGATAAAAAGTTTTGTGGGAGCATTTAAATGAAAGAAGGCACTACTTTGTTATTTTCTATTTGTATTGACCTATCCAGGAGGTTGGAGAGCAATGCCTGAATTTCTCCGTAGCTGAGGATTAGAATTCCAGGTGCTAAGTATGTCCAGTTCAGCCTTTTTTCCAGGTTGCATGAATTTCGATATAAAGATGGTCAAAATTATTTAAGGTAAGGTTGGCCCAATAGTTCACCGTTTCTTGAAATTCACAGCCACTAAGGTTTGCTTTTAAAGTAATCCCCTAATTTCTTTAATTTGGACTAGTGGCAGCTGGGAACATTTCCAGCCTGTCAATAATTTATGAGAATGATCCCATTAACATAGATTAAACTAAAATAGTCATTCCTCTTAGTTGAGGATAGTTTGTGTAATGATTCTGATATGACTGGATGATAAGCCCTAAGTCATTATATCGGAATGGGTAGAATCCACCAATTATGATTATAAGTTACAATTATTTGAGCGCCTTAGGATGAGGCGATATTGGGTTGTTATTATGTTGGATCACCTCCAAATCAGATAATAAGAAGATGTTGACAAATTATGAGTAATGAGATATTGACGTACAACAAATATTGAGTGGATCGCCTCAAACTAGGGCAATTGTGAATTTAATAAATGGTGAACTCTGCTGGAACCAATGAGAATATGCGGAACAAATAATCTAAGCAAAATGGTTAGAATGGACTGAGGTCACTGGGATATCAGCAATATGAGAAGATTGAAAGGAGGAGGTTGTTAGTAGAAAATGAGGGAGAGGACCAGGAATGATCTGCTGAAAGTATTAGATTAGAATAAAGAAGTGTCATTGGGGAAATTGCTCCATATTTATTGAAAGTTTATTATGTTGTTTGGGGACAACGATCTTCATATTATCAGTCCTATTGCTCAGTGGGCTCAACCCTGTGCAAAAATACCCTCAGCGTGTCTCCACTATACCACTTATATTATAACAGTGGTGTTCACTACAGGGGGCCCATTGATCAGTTATAAAAATTATAAAACCCAATTGCTTGCTATGTCACAGTCCGGTTGCTTTGATAAGGAATCTGCATGAGACGCTGGAGCCGTTGCATATGAGGAATTGAAACTTGCATTTGACACTGTGCTCAAAAGACAAGATGAGCTGATTCAGGAAGTTTGCTGTGACAACCTGCCACCATTTGATCGTGATGTACATATATATGGGTTCTTTTGATGATTTGAGCTTGCAACTGAAGGAACCTCAGACTGGCGAAGGGTGAAACTGTTGATCTCAACCTTGGATGTTGGAAGTGCTGACCAAGTCATTTTTTATCTTCCAGATAGTTCCGTTACATACCAAGAAATTAAGAAGATGATGCTGTGGTTGTTCAGCAGAACTGCAAAGATGTTGTAGCGGAAAGCTAGTTCTTGACCATTGGGTTTCAGCAAAATGAGACCTCACTGCATTCGCTGAGCATTTTACAGTGGAAGCTCACATGTTGATTGGGACAGAGATTTTATCTGGAGTCGATGTGTGCATTGCAATGACTGCTGTGGTGAAACCATACCCTGAGCTTTTTAACGTCATGGCCCCGTTGTTGGAGGCTGATGTACCTCTTCTTAAACTTGTTCAGTTTGTACGTTACTTAGCTGTAACTTTCCCGCCACCCAACATTGAACAGATTTAAACTATCGCCGTTGCTGACCCTAATTATGTGGGGGGAGTCAATCAGTTGGTGCTGGTTTCACCAGGTTACTCACTGCAGTCCAACATCAATCCCATATCTGCTAATTGACAACTGACCAACTACCACTTTAGCCCTAAATACACTGATTGACAGCAGGCGCTCTACCGATGTGGGTATGGTTGCACTGATCATCTTCAGAATACCCTTCCAAGTGAGCCAACTTATATTAAGCACAGACGTAGGACCTATGGCATAAATTGTTTTAATTGTGGTCGCACTAGGCGCATGGGACAGTGGTGCCCTAATCAACGGATCCCTTACATACAACAGGATCAAAGTTATCAGGGAAAAATCAGAGCGGAGTAGAGATGGGACTCTCTATTTCCGCTATCTCAAACTCATATGTCTCACCTGGAGCTACTGTATTAATTGCAGCAGAAGCCTACCAGTATGACGAGACCTTCCTCTACCAACAGTTGGTTGGGGGAGTAAATGTGCTATCTCAAGTACAAGTCAAAGAAACGGCGGACACAAGGTTTATGGAGCATCCAAAGAATTACACTTGTCAAATGTATGACCAAAGTCCGTCAGGCCAGCTAGAACCATTCGCAGATGCGTTGTCTCTAAGAGAAGTAGAGGTCGCCCTTCCAGTGGATGCCATTAAAACAAAGTACCCTACAGTCAGTGCGAGTATTATAAATTTCTTGGGAAAAAGTGAACCGCTGAATGTACACGTAGTAAATAGCTGGCATTCATCTTACTCAGAGTGCACCTACTGTGACATTGTGGTAGCCAAAACCCGAGTATGAGCTATAATTGATATGGGCGCTCCTGTTAACATTGTATCCACTAAGTTGGTGGCGAAGTTATTTTCAAAACCTGACATAGATCACTGTAAGGTGTATGGTACTTCTGGAGCAGAAACCACGGTCTCTGAAGGAGCATATAGTGTGCTTTCCTTGCAGTTTTGATCCGTTGTTGTGGTGGCTCCAGCAGTAGTATTACCAAATAGCAACTACAATCTGTTGATTGGGACTGCTTTTATGTGACACTATGGAGCTGTCATTGACATGATGGAAGAGACCCTAGAAATTGTGGGGCAGCAAATCCCTATTTATTTCTCCTCTTGTAGAGCGTCAAAGAGTTCAATGCATATGGGACAAATCAACCTTGCCTACAGCGATGGGGTGATTCCAGTGCGCTATCATCATTTAAAAGGAAAAACTTGGGCCCTTCCCCATCAGTTATATGAATATCAGGGGTTACCGCTTTGGGCAGCTGGAGCCATATCCATTCTCTCTGGACACCAAGTAATAATATACACTGAGTTAGAAGTGGAAGTGCCAGCTGGGTTCTATGGGGAGATTATTGGGCCTTATCAGCAATTGCAGCTTGACCCCCACGTGGCTCCAGGCTTCATACTTCCAGGCCATGGGGAGATCAGGATATTGATAGAAAATCTTCAGAACAGACCAATCCAAATCCGCTGGCATCAGATTATAGCGTATATACATCTGAACCCGGTTGAGGAGATCAACCAGGCAGATGCTTGGTTCTCTGGATGAATTTGGTCTGCCCATCAAACCGCATCTTGGCGCAATGGTGGTTTTACCATGGGAGAATTTATCTGGGTTATCAGAAGATCAGAAGGATCGGATGGAAGCTTTATTTCAAGAATATAAAGAGGGTTTTGTGGCTGACGATCATGATTTGGGGTGCGCTTGGGGGTGGTTCATAGACTGGACACTGGGGATCATCTCTCATTAGGTCTCTGCCAATCCGCTGATCAAGGACTTCTGAAGAAGTCATCACTGAGGAGATTGTTAAGCTGCTAGAGCAGGGAATGCTCGAACCATCTAAGAGTCCATGGGCTTCACCTGTCTTAATTGTAAAAAAGAAGGATGGTACTAACTGTGTAGTAATTGACTACAAGAAGCTCAATAGTGTCACCAAAAAAGTCTCATACCCTCTTCCGCGGACTGATGATGTGCTGGATTGGTTAGGTGGAGCTCGCTACTTCTCAGCAATGGATTTGTTATTTAGTTATTGGAAGATTGAGTTGCCCCCAGCGGAACAAGAAAAATGTGCTGCAATCACATCCAAAGGGCTGTTTCAACCAACTCATGCCACAATGGCTATGTAATGCCCCAGCTACGGTTCAACGAGCAATGGACACCATTCTGGGCGATCTTAAGCTGTCATGTGTACCCATGTACCTTGATGATATTAATGTCTTCTCTCACACGTTCACTGAACACCTTACCCATTTGGAAGAGGTATTTCGCCAACTGGCTGAGGCCAATATTAAAATCAAGCTCAGGAATGCCACTTCTTTAAGGATCAGCTGGAGTACCTCGGTTTTGTGGTGGATGAAACTGGGCTGAGACCCCAACCCACCAAGGTAGAGGCTATCCAAAAGATGACTAAGCCAGTTAGTAAGCGGGACATTCAGGTGTTTTTGGGGATGGTGGGTTAATACTGACGCTTCATACCCAATTTCAGTTGCATTGATGGTCCACTGTTTGAGCTACTAAAGAAGGATGCCATGTTCAAATGGACAGAACGGCATCAATGTGCCTTTGATACCCTTTAGACGACGCTAATTAGTGCTCCCGTGTTACGCTATCCTAATTTTGATAAGAGTTTATAGTGCAGATGGATGTATCACTTTCCGCTGTTGGGGCGGTCCTGTCTCAGAAGGACGATGAGGGGGAGGAGCACCCCATGGCGTACTGCATTTGTAGCTTGAATTGCCATGAACGAAATTACACTGTAACTGAGCGATAGTGCTTAGCAGTGATTTATGCATATAAGCAGTTCTGAGTCTACTTGCACAGATTAAAGTTTAAGGTTGTAATGGATCATGCATCGTTGCACTGAAGCAGAACTTGAAAGAGCCTGAGGGGCGGCTAGTCTGATGGGCTCTTAAGCTGCAAGCTTATGACTTCGAAATTCTTCATTGACCAGGAGAAAAACACCAAAATGCTAATTGCTTATCAATATTGCCAACAATTGCAGTTACAGCAGATATAAGTGACATATTTTTGACAAAATGCTCAGTGGAAAGTACGATGATGAACCACCCCAAGTGATTAAAGCATTGGACAAAATGCGAACAAGTACTTTACAATGGAATGGAGAATGGTATAAGTGGATTGGCAATTCTATGGTGAATTTTCCGCGACCCTCAGCACGGCCAGGAATTATTATGAGCGCCCACAAGGCAGTTGGACATGGTAGGGCACAAGACAATGGAGTTGTTGCGCCCTCAGTACTATTGGGAAAGTATGAACTTTGATGTTCTCAAAACCATTTCCTGTTGCCATCAGTGCCAAGTGGAGAAGCCATTCCACCATAAGAATTCATACCAGTTAGTGAAACATCACTTTGCTTGGCATACAGTCTCTATCAATGTCGTTAAACCTTGCCAACAGGTGCTTACTGGTGTAAGTACATTATGGTGGCTATTGACCATTTGACCTGGTAGGTCAAGGTAAGGGCAATACAGGATTTGAGGGCGGTTACAGTGGTTAAGTTTGTAATGGAATACATTATTCAGCATCATGGCTGCCCTCAGTTCATTCTCACTGATAAAGGAATCAACTTTACTTCACACATCCTTCCCAAACTGAACGAGCTTATGGGTATCCACAGAGTTCTGATGACCACATACTACCCCGATCCTAATGGAATGGTTGAATGGGTGAATGGAGCTTTGGTGAAAATACTACAAAAATTAGTAACGGATCGCCCTTCTGATTAAAGTTCTCTTCTTTCCACTGCCATGTTTGCCTATAACATTAGTTATCATTTCGTCACAGGGAAAAGTACCTTCCAACTACTATACAGATGACACCTGGCCCTTCCAGCATTACTTTATTCGTGTGTAGAAGATACTGACAGAATGGAACCCCACCACTACTTGACAAACCTCGCGAACATTATGATCAGACTGCAAACCAAAGCATATTCCTTCAGCTTAGCCATGAAGATTAGGAATCAGGCCACCAATCAGTACATCATAGCGGGCTGGTGACATTCAAAGATGATGATATGGTTCTCATCCATGACCAACATGGATTTGGGCGAAGACACAAGCTGGCCATTATTTGGACTGGTCTTTTCGAAGTTATAGAAAAAACTGGGGTTGATGCATATACCATCAAGGATCCCAAAAGTGGTTGGATCATTAACTGAGTACACGCGAAGTTCCTCTGACCATACAAGCAATAGGAGCTTCATCGTCCATTCAAGAAGGGGGTATTATCACAATTATGATATGACTGGATGATAATTGTAGGACAGCTAGGTTAGAATCTTCCAAAAATGATATTGGATACGAGTATTTGAGTGCCTCAAGATGAGGCAATATTGAGATTAACAGGTTTCTTGGATATAACGGATATATTATTGGATCACCTCTAAATAAGGCGATGTCAACATTAGACAAAAACAAATCAAATCATCTACAATTAGGGCGATAGAAAATTAAATAATAAACAGCCAAAATGAGGAGAATTGGTGGAACTGAATAGTCCAAGCTATGAGAGTGGTATCATCCAAACTGCTGTAATATAAGCAAGATGGACAATTAAGAGGAGGGTTGCTAAGTAAGTTTAGAGTAAGCGTAATAGAAAAAAATCCGCGGTATTAAGTATATTTAATAAAAAAGGTTGTGGGAGCAAGTGCTCCATATTTATTCTATACGTTTATTCTGTTGGTTCGCGGACAACAATTATCATATTGTTGGTTCTGATTGCTCAGTGGGTTAAACCCTATGCAAAATCTGCCAGCGTATCTAGTGATAACGCCGATTTTATAACATGCATACTGAAGCATACTTGTCCAGATTAGCCAAGAATATTAAGAATCAAGCTGCCAATCAAGTACATTGTACCAGGTTAGCTCAGTTCAAAGATGGGGATATGGTTCTATCCCATGAACAACATGGGTTTGGGTGGAAGCACAAGTTGGACAGTATCTGGATTGGACCGTTTGAAGTTACTGATAAAACAGGTGTTGACGCCTATACTATCAAGGACTACGCTGAGGTCAGATTATCAACTGAGTGCACACGAATTTCCTAAAAGCATATAAGTAATAGGAGCCTTTATTGTCCAGTCAAGTGGGGTAATGTCATGATTCTAAGATGACTAGATGATAAGCCCTAAGTTGTTATGACGGAATGGGTAGAATCCGCTTATCATGATTATAAGTTACAATTATTTGGGCGCCTTAGGATGAGGCGATATTGGGTTACTAAGACATATTGGACTGCCTCTGAATCAGGTGATAAGGTGATAAGGTGATATCAACAAACAATGAGTACTGAGATGCTGGTGTACAACAAAAATTGAGTGGATCTCCTCAAAATAGGGCAATCGTGAATTTAATAAATGGTGAACTCTTCTGGAACCAATGAGAATATGGCGGAACAAAATAGTCTAAGCAAAAAGGTCAGAATTGACTGAGGTCACTAGGATATCAGTGATGTGAGAATATTGAAAGGAGCAGGTTGTTGGTAGAAGAGAGGGAGTGAACCAGGAAGGATCACTGAAAGTATTAGAGTAAAATAAAAAAGTATCTTTGGTACAATTGTTCAATATTTATTGAAAGTTTATTACGTTGTACTGATAACGATGATCTTCATATTGTCAGTCCTATTGCTCAGTGGGTTTAACCCTGTGCAAAAAATCCTCAGCGTATCTCTTCTATACCGCTGAAATCATAATAGTTCTACTTTCCAGTGGTAGAACAGTGGCAAAGTTTGCCCCAATAAGTTTTAAATTATTGCTTTAATCACACCAGATTCATGCTGTTGCATTAAATTGGTGCCAATCAATTTTTTTAATTCTTATTAGGAGAACTATGTCTGGTTTGATGACAGGAAGGGATCCAGATTGTATAGGTAAGGCGCATAGGCACCTCAAGATGTAGTGGTATGTAGGCTCACCGTCCCATAAACCTTATTATAATCTACTTTGGGGGCAAGCTCCAACTTCTTCACAAACTTTGTGTAATAATATTAATTGGAGCTCTATTATTGTTGGCTTAAACTTTTACTTGATTCAACAAGTATTACCATAAGTGTAATCATAATAGAAAAATATTGTTTTTTGATAAATGGCGGCATCATCTGCCAAACTGAAGGATTGTAAAAGATGTTTGGCTACTATATAAAATTGTTCATTAATGGTACCTTGGGATCAAAACGTTAACATTGTTCAAAGACTAGCCGCTTCCATATGTGCTGTCAGGGCTTAAAGGTTATTAGTTATGGTTGAGACACTTGACCATTTTGGGCTTGGCGGTTCTTTCTTGCAAGTGGTAACCACAAAATTTTGGTCTGGGGGAGCATGAGAAAAAGAGGAGGTAGACTGTTCCACATCTACTCTTCCCAATCTGATCCTGTGCAGGGTAGTTGTTCATAAGAAGGAATAATTATATTAAATTTGTCAGGCTTTGTTCATCAGAACTGATAAATATGGCCGTATTTTCTGCACATGTAGTAGATGATCTGATTTCTCATGTTGCTTTTTCAGAATTTTTCATATGAGCTACCTTAGCCTTTAGGGTTGGCTCCCACTCAATATTTATTGGGTAATTTCTCTCATAACTAATATGAGCAGAATTGGGTTGCAAAAGATCTTGTTAAGGTCATCAAAGGTGGCACCACAAACTTGTAAAAATCAACCATTAGAGATGTCTTCATATCTGTGGTAAGCGTGGGGATCATGGCTCAATTTATCTCTTTATGTCCTTGAAGTGCTAACTTCATGGCAGTCCAAGCATCAAAATCAGTCAATGTTCCTGCACCTATAAGGATCTGTGTCTCCTGTTAGAATTATCTGTTGAAGTCTTTGATTAACTAACATTTTCAAACTAAATGCTGAGGAACTCCTGTTTTTGGTTGGAGAGGTGCTCCAGACTGCAAACTCCTCCATAATTGCAACCTTCACTTCTTCATAAGTCTATTGCTGGTGGCTATTTGGGGTAGAATGAGATTCTGGCTTGCCGCGTCAAGGACGTTGACCATGGTATCTGCTTTTTGGTGATCCACGCACCCCACCGTGGCCATCTCAAACAATTTGGAGAACGTCATGATATTGGTTCTTTGAGACTTCAGATGTTTTAAATTGGCTGAAATCTCAAAGTTTTGGGAGATTTATATTAATTTTTGGCCACTAAATGGTTGTTTGATGGAAGATTAAGAGCGATGTACTTGGTAAGCTTCCAGTGTTCCTTTCACCTTTTATAGAGTTTTTCTATTTAAACTAGTGGAACTGTCATCCTCTGATGAGGAACATTTCTAAATAAAACAGATCCACTTTCAGGATCCTATTGAATACAGCTGGCATCCCCTTCTAACTTGGATATACATTTGTTATGGTTCTCTCATTTTATGGCCAGATTTCCATGCCTTCAACTTTTGGTACATCTGCCATAGTTCATCAAGTTTCTTGGTAAGCTGACAGAGATTGTCATTATTATTGTCTGAGGTTTTACTAACAAAATGACTTGATCTTGTGTTTTGCTAATGTCCAAGCCCTGATTCATAATAGTACCCTCCATTGTGGAAATTTGGACCATCAATTTTTCTCCTTGCTTCTTGGATATAAATTCTAAGGCCATGACTTTGAGCCCTAATAATTCATTCCAAATTTCCTTGACCTGAGCTTGGTTGTTAGTTTTCATTTACTGACTAACAGATGCAGCTTTGTGACTTCTTCCTTAACATCTTTGTGCTACTTTATGTGATAATGGATTGACTCAAACATCTTCACATCATATTAAATTCCCATATATTCAAGGTCTGCAACTTTGAAAGTTCTTCACACTTCAGCCTCAACTTAGCCACTCCCCTTTTTGATTAGCGGTTCTCCACTCATTCTCTTAACTCTAACTTTTGGAAAACGTCAGCCCAGAACCCCTTGTAGTGAGCACCAATTGTTGAAAAGTGGTCACTGCACAGGTTTTAAGGGTTTATTTCTTTACTAGTAAAACTTTTCCTGTATGACAACAGGGAATATGAAGCTGATCCAATAAGGGTTCAGCAAAACCCTTTACCACTGTTCACTATATTCCTTAGGAATTTCCTTCCTAAAAATAACCAAAACCAATTACTAGTAAATTCTAGTACAACTAAGATCAAGATATTTTATCATAGAAATAATATCATAAATATATAGTATTCTGGCACCCTAGTGCCCCCTAATAGAACTGTTGGTATCAGCTAATGGGGATTATCTTTTTCTTTATCTACCTGCAGCTTTGCCATGCCATTTATTGGGAATTAATTCAATTAATTTCACAGGTTATACAATCCTGCTCTTGAGCTGTTAAACTATTGAGGATTATCCCAACAAATTAAGGAACTTTTATTGTCAATTTAATCATAAATGCTAAATTGGAGCTCCCCCTTATAAACTAAAATCATAGAAACTAATAATTATATTGGTGATCATCCCCAATTATTTCACTAGTATTGGAACACATCGGAAAAAGCGTAATATGGCTAATTTGCCAACACGTGGTATCAGTGGTTATTTTCAGAGTTGAGTTTGTCACTCTTACTATCCACTTACTAAAAAATTTTATTTGATTTCTTGACATGGTCAGTGAGGCCTAAGCCCCCTTCCACTCATGGGCCATTGAGCAGGCTTATTCTGATTAGGGCTATTTTTCCATCCCACAACCATGGCTGAAGCAAGGCCCTGATGAATTCATGGAATTCTGATTAGAAGGGAATAATGGCAGTTGGGAACCAGAGGATCAGGAGTAGGAGTTTATGACCATGCCTCTTCCCATGACTCCCATGTTCCTCCCTTTGATGGCAGTTATGCAGGACATGAGCTTCCTGATGAGCCCATCTTTAATTCCTGGAAAGTCCCACATGTTGGGGTTCAGGGCGATGTCCAAGTTTTTCATTGGTCCTCTCTAAGTGCCACCCCAAAGGAGCCTGGATACCGCCAGGGTTTTTTTGTTCTTAAGACTTTCAATAATTTTCAAAAAATCCTCTTTTTTTTGCCCTTAGTATTGAAAGAATTTCTTAGACAAAGTTCACACTTTTTGCAATTATTTTGGTCCTTGTACTTAATAAATATTGAATAAATATTGAAATAAATATACATCCCTCTTTTTTGGATGCATATATGCGTTTTTAGATTTACACAAACCCCTATACTCTGGACGCATATATGCATCAAATTCAGAAGGGTTAAAATTCTTGGTGGGTGGGTGGGAGGGCTTTAAATGCTGCCAGATTGTATGCAGTTTAGAGATGAATTTTTCTTTTTAATTTCTGATGACGTGATTCTTTTCATTGAAACCTTACTTAAATCAAGATTTTGGTCCTTGTTATTGCGTTTTAAATCGTTTGTATTTACTTATATTAGATTCTGAGTCATCAATATTGAGAATTAAATTATTGATTTACTTATCTTTAGATGAACTAGTTGGTTTGTCATGCATTCTGACAAATTTTGAGTAAATTGTGAGACCTTTAGTTTAAAGTCATTAATTTCTTGATAATGGAGTAAATTTAATTGTTGAAAGTAATCTCTTGTGACTCAGTGATGAATATTCAAAAGTGCTATATGACTCCCTATTTGTTGTGGCTGGGACGTTTCTTGCTCTTAGCGATTTTAAAGTGTGTTTTAATAAATTTCAGGTTGTCTGGTTTTGCTTATGGTGTTTTACCATGATGTCATGTTTCCTCAAATGACATGGTGCCAGGTATATAAAACTCAGGTTTTATCCATCTCAGTTGCCATTTCCAGCTGAGCGAGGGTAGTGAAATTGGGGTGGCCATGGATGGGTCCTGGTGGCAGTCCTTAGTTTGAGTTTTGCCACTCTAGGTTGGTTAAGCAATTGATGCGCCACAAACAGGTAAGATTTACATTTTTCTTTTATCCACTCTCATGCTAGCTTTTTCATAATGGTGGATGATTGACTTGAGTGTCTCCAAGTCCTCTATGCTTGCAATATTAATCACCACATTTTCTGCATAAGCCAACACCTTCAGCATCAGTTGCCCATGCACACTGATGTCTTCCAGCTCCACTTCCACCGCCTGCATTAAAGGGTCGAAAGCCAGGTTGTATAGAAGGGGAAACAAGGGGTCCTCTTTCTTCAATTCACATTGAGGCAAGATCTGCACCAATTGAGATCTGTGACCAAGGACCAACGTGCTGGTTTTTGTAGTTTGTT
The DNA here is from genome assembly GCA_022478985.1 of Massospora cicadina. Classification (NCBI taxonomy): domain Eukaryota; kingdom Fungi; phylum Entomophthoromycota; class Entomophthoromycetes; order Entomophthorales; family Entomophthoraceae; genus Massospora; species Massospora cicadina. The sequence goes on along the minus strand of JAKSZP010014102.1, from coordinate 3,453 downwards.
TATGGCTCAGTCTATGAATTTGTTTGGCATATGCACTCTTTCCATGCAGCGGTGCTAGTATAACCAGTCTATTCTGTCATAAGCCTTTTTCTGGTCAAGGAATACTAATGCACATTAGAATTTGGCTGTGAGATGTTGTTGACCATGTCAATGTTATCTCAGTTGCTTCTGCTGGGGACAAACCAATGCTGGTTTGAAGAAACAATATTACTACCAATAGAACCCAGACAACGCTAGCTAATTGGACAGAAGTTTTGTATCAGAATTAATCAACAAGATTGGCCGCCAGTTGTCAAGTGAAAGAGTGTTGTCTTTTTTGTAATTGAGGATGAGAAGGGCTTCATTCCCCCTAGCAACAGCCTGGTTTTGTCCAGGCATTTTATTGAGCGCTGCTAAGAGGATGTGGTTTAACAGAGCAGGGAATTCTAAGATCATCTTGCATGGAGACCATCAGACCCTAGGATTTTCTGCTGAAGAAGACTCCTGATAGCCGCAATGAGTTCTTCCTTCATTATTGGCGCTGAGAGGTCTGGTGTGTAAAGGGTTGGGGGAGGGTCTGACCTTCCAAGGAATGTTTTGACGCCTTGAGTTAAAGCGACCTCATTTAAATATTACTTTGTGTACTAGTCATGGGTTACTTCTGATAGCGCCTCTGGAGTATGTGATACAGTTCCATCTTGCAAGGTCAGAGAGTCACACTGATTCTGGAAAATTCAGAGTGCTGAATTAGCACATGAGGTATATTTATGACTCCTTGCCGCCTGCCATGAGCTTTGCCCCTGCCTGTAGCAAGAGTTGATCCTGGGCTTGCTTACTAAAGCCTTGGATTGAGAGTCAGACAAATTCGTTCCCTTGTCCAGTTGGTGTTATGGCATGTTTGGATAGAAATTTTTGCTAGGTGATTTTGATGGTTGAATGCCTTCTGAAGAGCTGAAGCCTCTGTCATATGCCTCCTAGTGAAAATGCGTTTTTCAGAAGTAATCATTTCAGCTTTTAAGCGCCCCCAGGTCTGGATTGGATCCTCGCTGAGGAGGCCCCTCAAGTTCAGGACATGGTTTATATTGCTAACCAGTGGGCGAAGTTAGCATTACTCACCGTTTGTGGGTAAATCTTTTCCTATTTGGGGCGCAGTTGTGCCTGCATCTATGACCTCAAGGTGATCCTTACCTAATAATGGTCCAAGTGAGTGATGCTAAAAGTTTTGAAATGTTCTAATGTTTACTTTAGGGTTTCTGGGGTGCAGAAAAGGTTAATTTGTATCATTTAAAGCAGCTTTCTTTTCTCTGACATGTGGACTCATCATGTGCTCAAGGGTTGGCATGTCCTTTGGGTGTGCATCAATGACTCCCATATCATCCATGAGTGAAGTTAGATCCTGGTGTCCTTGGAGGTGGTTAATGTCTGGGTCTCTTTGTCTATAGCTCATGTAAGTGTCAGGAAATGGCATATAAATTTTAGAATGATCTGCCAGTTGGGGTGCGAGAGCACCTAGAAGGTAAGCCAGAATGCCAGAGGCACTGTTGCTCAGATGACATTTAGATGTGTCAGGAGGTAGGTGAACAACGAGTGCCAACAGGACACAAAAGTGAGAAGCACTCAGGAAAAGACAGACTGTTGCAAACCCAGAGCTTATAGGCTCAGGTGTAAAAAAGTTTCAGGTTAGGATGCCAGGTTTGGATCCTGCTGTGAGAGATGTTGGAATAGAAACATTGGCAAGAGTGCGAATTCTATCCCAGAGCTGGGACAGCTCCACCCACAAAATGTTGAGGTCCTGGTGGCGGACCGCTTTGGTGGTTAAAGAATGTCTCAGGAGGTATTGAGTGCGGAAATCCCAGTTAATGGCGAAGGGCAGCAAAGTTGTCAAAATAGCCGCAATGGCCCAGTTGTTACATAACCTATAGTTCCACATTGATGGGTGTCACGGGATACAGGAAAAGAATAATGTACAACAAGTAAAAATCTTTTAATATAGGTAATTTTTATAAATTTAATAAAAACAATTGACTGGTAATCATCCCTGAGGTGGACAATCACTTAGATTCTAGGTCAATTTGGGGTTTTAGCATCAGAGCGCATGAAATGAGGCAATTGATTTTACTGACCTAAATGACAGAACTTTGAGTGTGGGGGTTTCAATTAAATCTCATAAGGGGGTTAGCAGTGGGATGAGCTGTCATTGGTTTTTCCTCAGCGCCTGAATTGCAGTTTGCCACAGTTAAGCTGATTTAAGCAGCAACGTCTCAAATGATGAGTAATGGGAACCTCCCAGGGCCATCCCACTTAGGGAAGGCCCCAAGTGGTTGGTAACAGGTTTGGAATGCCCACCTGCCCGCACATGATTGCTCTGGCGCCCGTTCAGACTTATGTGCTCAGCAGATTGAGGTTTTGATGCGGAAGGGGAAGGTTCACTAATCTAACTAATCTTGCCAAATTTGAGATTGGCCTAGGGAGTGACTCGCCACATCCATTATACATTGATTTTTATTTTCTGAGATCTTGACACAGATTTTTTGATCAGCAATAACAATTCTTAGTCATCAACAAAGGGATGGGCAGCGAAGCTTCTAGAGGGTAGGACATGACTCACCGCTCATCCACCACATGGGCAAGTTTGCCCTGAGAGATGAAGGGGCTGCTGGCCTTCTTGGACCCTTCTTAGAAGGTATCTGGAATGCCACCCAGTCTAAACGCTAGGGGCGCTCCCCTGGACATACATTATCCTTCACTTTTCCTAAAGAGAGAGCGCCACAACTGGGGAACTGGGCGAGAGCAACGTTCTTATAGGCTTTGGGTAAATTGATCACCATCAGCGTCGCAATCTTGGGGGGAAGACAGTGAGCATTTGGTGGGTAAAGAGGAAGGCCTCGACAATCTCTGAACGGTTTGCACAGCCCTGAGCGCTAACCCAGATATTCTCATAGGCTGGGTAGCCCTTCTAAGCAACTAAATACTGAACTGATCTGCATGAGCTCCAGGAAGCCAAAGTGGCGTCAACTTCATTTCTACTGATCCCTCAATCACAAAAGGTTTGGGTTCCATTGTAATAGCTCCTTTGAATGAGGACAACTGCGAGATGTGGAAGATAGGGTGTTGCTTCCAGTGATCCAGCAAACTCAAGTGGAAGGCACCATTCCCCAGGTCCTCTTCCTCCAAATGAGGGCCTGAGCATTTGCTCATTAACTTGCATGCGGGAACCTTCTTGTGCAAGCGCTGCATGCCCAACATGATGTGCAAACCTACCCTAATCTCATGTGCTGGAAGGCACTTTTGGTCTGCAAACTTTTTATAGTCGCTAATGGCCTTGGACAAGTGTTTTTAAACCAAGGACTGGGTGGCACAAATGTGGTGAGCATGGTCATTTGCATCCAGCACCTCTTGGCAAAGGCATGGACCAAATGGAAATGATGGGTTATAATATAAGCTGGCTTCATATGTGGAGAAGCCTGTGGATGC
>JAKSZP010014101.1:0-17787 GCA_022478985.1 Massospora cicadina | reverse complement strand
TTTTTGGACACAAGTTTGTACAATTGGCCGTTTTTGACTTGAAGATTCGTCGATTTTTTTGCTAATTCCTTTTTAGGCTGGGGATTCGTCCTTCCATAAATGCAATTGTGTTAGGAGGTTGTAGAGTCGATCCTTTTCAGGGTCAGTTAAACTTTAAATGGGAATCTGGGTTAGGCAATCTGCATTTTGGTGTATCAGCCCTGGTTAATGGATGATGGAAAAGTTGTAGCTTTAAAGTTTTAACACCCATAGGGCTAATCTCCCGTCATGGTCCTTCATTTGCTGTAGCCATCACAAGGAAGCATGGTTGGTAATTATGGTGAAATGTTTCCCATATATATAAAGTTGAAAGTTTATAATAGCCAGTGTACTGACATGCATTCGTGTTCTGTAATGCTATAGTTGTTTTTGGCTCTATTTAAGGTCTTGCTATATTAGGCAATAGGATGGTCATTAAGTTTTTGCTGCGCTGAGATAGTATAGCTCTAATGGCTATTTTGCTAGCATTGGTAAAAAGGAGAAAGGTGTTATCAAAATTTGGATAAACGAGTACTGGAGAGTGGGAGAGAGACACATAGCAGGTTGAAGGCCTGCTGTTGCTCTTCTTTTCACTAAAAGATATCCCTTTCTTCAATAGATACACTAGAGGCTCAGAGGTGTCTGCAAAGTGGGGAAAAACTGGCAATAGTATCTCACCATCCCTAAGAAAACTTGTACGTCTTTCAGGTATATAGGAAGCCATCCTAGCAACGGCCATGACCTTTTCATCCATTGGGATATTCCATCTTTACTTACCTTATGGCAAAAAATCCATCTCACTCTGAAAGAAGGAGCATTCAACGATATTAATTTTAACAAAGATTGCCATAACCTCAGAAAGACTTTCCTGAGGAGAATTAGGTGCTCAGTAAAGGTTCTAAAAAATGGTAATATTGTCGAGATAAACTAGCACACATGAGCGTTTTAAATCGCTTATTGCCCAACCATGGCGCGTTGAAGGTAGCAGGAGCATTACATAAACCATGCAGTATTTTGGTGGACTTAAATAATCCTTCAATTGAGATGAGGGAGCATTTCTCACGATCCTCCAGTGACAAAGTAACTAGCCAGTACCTAAAGGTAAGATCCATAGCTGAGAGATAGTGTGATCCCAACATAAATCGTAAGGAATCATCTATACACAGCAGAGGATAGCTATCTTTTTGTGTAATAGAATTGAGGAGGCAATAATCCATGACAACATGGTGACCGCCATCCTTCTAAAGTAATAGGAGTGGAGAATCCCACAGGCTCTTAAAAGGCACCAGTAAACCGAAATCCAACAGTTTCTGTCACTCTAAGGCCACTTGAGCTTCCTTCCCTTTAGATTTTTGGTATGGCTGGTATTTGAACGGAGGTTAAGCTTCAGTCTCAATTTGTGAATTACCCCGGACATTTTCCTGTAGTCACTTGGTCCTAAGGAAAAAGTATCTCCATACTCCTCAAGGTGGTCTTTGAAGTTCTGGCGTTTTTTAGGGGTGAGATTATCTCCAATTCTGCTTTAGGCCAGAGCTATGGTGGGTAAGGGATAAAATATCAAATCTTGTAAAGAGCCAAAAAAACTCACGTCATCAATATTTTCCATGGGACATAGTTTTATGTAAGCAATAGGGGCATACTGAAGGACTTGGAGGGTTTCATTTTGAAGTTCCCTAATAGAATAGAGGTAGATTTCCCATAGGCAAGATCAAAAATCCTCGGGCAGGTCAAAGGATCTTTTATTGAAGGGTTTGGGTGTCCACTTAGCTCCAAAATTTGATTTGGAGGTGCGGGTATCTGGATACCCATATCCACAATTACTTGTGAGCCAGAGGGTTCATGATAGGATGAGGGGCATACAGAGGGATCCCATCTTTGGCATTCAAAGCATCCAGGAGTAACTTACTTTACCCCTAAGACTTGATATTAAGCCTTGAAAATGGAGGACGGGTATTCTAGGAGTCATGTTCGTTTTTTGGGGCTCCTTTATTTTTGATGGGGAAAGCGTATACTAATGGGATATTATACCTAGTAGGGACAAGTATTTTCATTTGTGGTTGATGATGCAGCTAAACTCTTGCATTATTTGGACCCCAATAAGCAACTCTTAAGTATCATTTTATAACGCAGTGACGTGGGCAGTAATTGATAGTTTCCCACTCAGAGGGGTAAGTAAGAATAGGCTCCTATAGCCTTAGTTAACTTATTGCCGTCCATACATATTCAGCTTCTTGAATCAATATCAGAGCCATTTTTATCTTCTGGACAATTTGGGAGGAAATAAAGTTAAATGGAGAGCTGATGTCAATTATTGCCAGTATCTTATCCTTATGTACGACTACCTCTACTTGAACCACTAAAGATCCAAACTGAGAATTAATATCTAGTAAACTGTCAATAGGGATTTGTAGCAAAGCATGAGGGAGAATTCTGCCGCGGCCAAGCTCAGGGATGTCTAATGCGTTTGTAAGCTTTTTCTGCCAATGCTTGACTTTCCATAGAGGAGCTGGCCGTCAAACTTTGTTTGGGTAACTGAACAACATAAAAATAAGAAATCAGGAGATTTTTATTTTCTTGAATAGAAAGAGGTACGTCAACTTCTGCAGGCGCATCTAGCTCAAAACAAACCCGAGGTGTTGGTAATAGAGCTAGACTTAAAACATGGGTCTTGAGGCACTTTATTTCCATCAGCATAGGGAGCCTCCTGCCCTATACTGACTGATCTTTTGCTGACTTATGTTGAAGGATGTGACAAAAGAGTACAGTGTGGTTGGTTCTCTTTCAATGGGTGCAGTATAATTTGGGTGTAGGCGAATTGGGGATGTAATAGCTAACAATTGGGGATGGGCTATTGTTGTTAAAATGAGGTGCCCCAACGGGTTCATGTAGCTTGGCAGAAATTTTAAAAATAGAATTCTTTGAGATGGATAGGGACGTCAAGTTGAATTTCACCGCTTTAAGATAAAGTAGAATATTAGACATATTTTTACTGGCAAAAACAAGGCGGTGATAGCATCATATAACATAAGTTGATTCCCTTCAACCAACGTTTGAGCTTCGAGGCAAAAAAAATGTGCAAACTCATTAAAAGTTTCTCCAAAATTAAGGCTTATTCCCATGAAGGTCTGGTTTTGGTAATAAAGTTAGGTCACTCCTGAGTTCACGAAGCAAGGCAATCTTGGAATCAGTTCAAGTACGGCAATAAATTAGATGAGTGACTATAATGCCTTGAGCCATGCAACTAAGACAGTTCGTCATGTGTTTGAGCTGTTGGTGATTGGTCACTTCCACCATAGAGCTTTCATAGCAAAATAATAAAGAGAAGAGGTTTTCCTATCTAGGGACATACTTTTTATTGAACGAGGGTTTAAACGTAACACTTGGGGGGTTGGAGGCCGAACAACATGAACCAACACTGGGACCGTGCTTTCATCTATAAAAGGACCAATATCTTGGGAATACTCTTGAGGGTGTAGCGCATCCACTTGATTTTGTAGATTGTTAATATCTTTAATTACTAAATCTACATGTTCATGAGTGGCACTAAGAGCCACTTTCGTGGTGACAAGTTGTTTTAACTGCCACATTTCGTTTTTTAATGCCATAGTGATGTCTCAGAGTTTGAGTTGATTTTTCTCAGTGGTGAGAACTCTTTGCTCCAACCCACATACCACAGCAGTTAGGGCTGTCAAGTTCCTGAGTCATTCATGCTGAGTGGTTAGTGAAACTTCAGGGGATAGGGGAACACCATCCCAAGTAAGTTGAGCTCCAAGGTTGACGCGTCCTAATTGGTTATTGAGGGTTTTAACTTGGTGAATTAATGCCTGGCTGCATCTAACAGATTCTCCTGGGTCAGCACTAGGTCCAGGAGGTCCTCTTGGCCCAGGGGGTCCTGTGCATAATCCTGTCCATCACGACCAGGGAATCCACATTCACCATCCTGTCTGTCATGACCAGGGGGTGCCCGCTCACATCACGCCCGTCATAACTGGGGGGTATGCTCTCATCAGGCAATCCTTGTGGCCCTGAATAACGGAGGCTATTCTAGCCATTATGTAATTGATATATCATTTTCTATATGACCAGAGGCGTTCATCCCTAGAGGTGATAAAGTTATTAACTTAACTTGTAAAGTTGATGGTACAATCTACGACCTATTATGAATAACAATCTCTAGTTGACTAAAGCGATTAGTGAGTTCTGTATGAACAAAAATCATGATGACTTGATCCAGATGGGTCAAAACGTCTTGTATCTTGTTATGAGCTGCAAATTTCCAAAATAGCGTTTCAGTTTTCACTACTGAGCTGGGAGGCAGATTAGTAGAATTGGAGGAGCTGCAAATGTTTTCTCTAATAACTGAAAATGATGGAGTTATTCCTGATTATGGAACCCCGTTACTTGGAGTAGATGGTACAAGGTGAGATGTACAGAGTGACTCAGATAACGTTCCATTTGTCCAAATCAAACCTGATCTACATTGAGAAAAGAACTTTGAGCCAATATCATCATAGGGACCAGCACTGCAAGAGCTCATCTTCTATTAGCTCGGCCTCCAGGGACAAAGGCCCCAGATAAGAGGAGCTGGAGGGCTTCAGTGAAGTGTGATAAGTTTAAGTGATATTTCTCTGTAGATGGATCGTGGAGGGTCACCTCTAACAATGGGTGAAATAGAACTTTGTGGGTTGTGTCAAACAAACAGCAAGTTAAAATTAGACCGGCCTGTCAGCCCAGATGCCAGAGCACCTGAATGGCAAACCAGAATGCCAAAGGCACTGCTGCTGGTATGACGGATATGAGACTAGAAAGGAGTTTTGCCAATAACTGCTGATGAGCCAGAATCTCGTACAGGCACATAATAAAATAACAGATGTTTATGGCTGTTAACCTCAAAGGTTGTGAGAGTGTCTTTGGAAAGTGTGGATTATTTTTCAACATAAAAAAACTAAATTTAGGGAAAGATTTTTAATGGGAAATAAAGGAAGAAAATTGACCAACAATTTTCTCAGTGTGATGCAACTGATTATTTATTTTTATTTAACCAAGGCAAGCCGACCAGGGGATGAGCATTACCAAGTATATGTGGAAAACGAAGATAGATAAAATTGGGCACCCTGGGGTACTCAGGTTACCCCTGTTGCCAGCGGGAATGCCAGGTATGGGGGTTGGTGTGCTACTCCGAGGGGGTTTCCCCCACTATGGAGCAGGTGTGAAGGAAGGGGTCTGTGTGGAGGAACCAGAGTTGGAACCACAATTCTATAAGCGCCTGTTGCCTTGGCCTCATATATCCATAGAGATAGGCTTGGAAGTGCTCCAGTAAGTGGACGTGAAACCTGTTGATAACCCCATGGATGGTTAGGACCATGCCCTTAAACGCATCTAAGGCAATGGTGTGGATTGTCCACATTGCAATGGGTATCATTAGGGAGCGGAGGGTAGATGGGATTGGTGATTCAATCTGGAGCGCGAGGAGGCTCTTTGATATAGAAAATTCCCGCTCGTTTTGGATCTTAAGAAGGCGCGCGACTTCCTGACATATGGCTTTGGTTGGGGGCATGTTTCTAGGCGGTGATGTAGGGGATCCCTCCCCTCCACATACTGCGCAGGTTGCGTGGAGGGAATTGGAGCGGTCGGCATCCTATAGGTCCTTCTCAGACAGCGCCAGGCGTTGGCTCTTACCCTCGGCTGTAGGAGTGGGTGGTGCGTCATTCTCCACACTGTCTTCTGTGTGGTTAAATCGTAGGTGATGTCCAACGCATCTAGGTATTCGATTATAGCAATGGTTGGGGTCATAGCAAGCATGTCTTTCTGGGGGTGGTTTTCTGGATTTCTCAATTTAAATTGGGGGCTGGGTCGCCCTCTTCCCTACACTATGCCAGTGTTCTCTACGGTCCATCCCATGCGGCAGATGGTTTGGAGAATACGTTTGAAGTGAGGGGGGTTCCATGCAGGCCTATTGCGGTAGGGAGTTTAGCAAGGTATGATAGTAGTCTGGGTGGGCTATGTGGGTTGGTTAATTTGAGCGCCTGTGCGAAGTTAATTCTTGCTGCCCTGGATTAGTGTTTTTGCGGGAAGTCTGGGGAAAGGACTTCCTTTATCCAGGTACCCAGGATGCGGTTGGCGTGGCTCTCAGAATCCATTAGTCCCATGCCTCCTCTTGAGAGTGGGACAAAGATTGTTTCCATCCGTATGGGAGGATGGGATCCAGGCCACAGCCAGCCCTGGATGAGCGCGCGGATTGATGTTATAAAGTTGGGTGAGAAGGAGATTGTGTGGTCAGGGTACCATAGTATTGGGAGGATGAGTGAGTTATTAACTGCTACTCGCACCGTTAGTCCTGGGGATCTTCCCTTGAGGGAGGCGACGCGTTTGGATACCCGCTGTAGTAGGTTGCTTTCCATTGTCTCATTGGAATATCCCCCTGTTTCCATCCATATCCCAAGGTGGCGGGCAGGTTTGGTGGTGGGAGGTGATGCAAAGGGTAAGATGAGTGGGGTTTCCCTTCGTATGGGGGTATGAGGTTCTGGTGTTGTAGCCCAGTTGTTAGTGTACTTGCAAAAGAGAATGATTTCTGTTTTCCTTTTGTTGAGCGATGCGTTGCTCACCATGGAGTACTCCTCTAGGGTGCGTTCCAGCTGTCAGGCATATTGTTGTTAGCCATACCTGCCACGCAGTCATCCGCAAAGGCCAGTATCTTGACTGTTGGCTGGCTTTGTGAATTTATGCCCATGAAGCGTGAGTCAGTTACGCGGAGGTGTGGATCAAAACTGAAATTATACAGTAGTGGACTGAGGGGGTCCCCTTGTTTGAGTCCTCTGTGTGGTGTGATCTTGTTAGTTAGGAAGCCAGGGCCTCATACAGCCATGGTTGCAGATTCTGTGAGGAGCATCGCCCAGTTTATGAATCTGGGTGGGAGTTTTAAAGCGTGTAGGCATTCCTTTAGGTATGACCAGCTAACGCGGTCATATGCCTTTTCCTGGTCTAAGAAGACTAGGGCTCCAGTTGCTTTGGACTGACATATGTTTGCGACAGGGTGTATGTTGTTCCAGATTGAGCGCCCTGGTATAAACCCAAACTGGTTGGGTGATAGGACGTTAGAGGCAATTGCGCCTAATCTGGCTGCTAAAATTTTTGTTAGAATTTTTATGTCAGTATTAGATAGCGCGATTGGACGCCAGTTGGCCAGGTCCAGTCTGTCACCCTTTTTATATAAGGTTAGACATATGATTCATGGCCACCAGGTAAGAGGCGTGTTTCCAGCAAGCACTAATTCAAAAACGCCAATAGGAGGGGGGCAATTTGTTGAAAATATTTTTTGTAAAATTCGTAGGGTATCCCATCAGGCCCTGGGCATTTCCTACGTGGTGCACCGCGGATTGTATCCCAAAGCTCCTCTCATGTAATTAGATTTAAGGTATTGTAGTTCGGCAGTGTGCTTTGTATTCTGGTGGTTTGTATAAATTTTGTGATTTTTTGTGGGTCTGTCAGCATATTGCGGTATAATTTTGGTGTAATAGCGGTGTACTTCCGCCTTGACCTCCCCAGGGTCAGTTGCCACGGTGCCATTGGTCTTACGGACCTGTGTGCACATGGGCTGGTTGCCACAGGAGTGGAATTGGCAGATAAAAAATGGCAAAAATGTTTCTTCTTCTTTTTTGAACTCACCTTTGTTTGATACTTTGATTCTGTGTTGGTGCTTGAAGAGGAGGGTGTTTAGTCAGGTGGATATTTCCGCCCATTTGCATCACCAGTTGGGGCTATAACCGGGTCTCATAGTGTTATGCTCAAGGTGGTCCAGTTCCGCCAAGGTACGCCTGATTGTGGCTGTATTGGTGGTGTACTTACATGATGCAATATGTCAGGTTTTGTTGATTAGTTCCTTTTTGAAATTTGCCCATGTTGCAATGGGATCTGAAGTGAATGGGGCTGTGAATTCTTGGTTTGTGGCCTCGTGTTCAACCCATTCAGTTATTTCAGATAATTTTATGTTTTATGAGTGTAACTTTCTCCAGGGTGACACCTGTGCATGGGTACAGGTTGGCAATAACTGCACTGAAACAAGTCGGTGGTCAGAAAAATTGACTTTTTTTGTTGTAAATTTCGGAAATTCTTGATTGTTGGGATTGTGGAACAAGGATGTGATTGATGCGGCTCATTGATATGAGAGTTCCCTCGTGTATGTTGGGTCATGTCATGTGGGGAAGGAGTGGTGATCTGGGGAGAGGGCATCCTGTAGGCCAAGGGATGCTTTCATTGTGCAGAATTTGATGTATCCCAGCGGGTATCCCCTGGGGTTCAGTCATCGGTACATGTCAGGGTTATCCCAGCAGTTAAAGTCACCCAACAGGATGGTATCTGGGGGGAGGGTGAGTGTTGGAATGGTTTTAAGAAATTGTTTTCTCTCAGCTGCAGTGCACAGTGCATAGATGTATGCTATCGAGATTGTTTCCTCTTGTCATGTGATTGTTGCTACCAGGACGCAGCCATGAAGGATTGACAAGGAGTTTGTAATTTTTAATTTTTTGTTATTTCAGATGATCACCCCACAGTGAGATGTCCATACCGATTGTGATGGTGAGACCCTGGCTGACTAGGATCCTTCTTGCCCTTGTAGACAGTGGGTTTCTTGGATGGCCAAGATGTCTACAAGGGGTTTTCACAGGAAGTCCAGCTTTTTGGCTTGGGACGTTTGAGCCTTGGCTCCCACGATGTTTAGCATCCCTATTGACACTGAGGTGCCCGTGGCGCCTCAGGAGAATTTGGGAGGGTCCTCTGGCCCTAACCCACCGTGGCTCATTTTGGGCATGCTCCATGTCTGTACTCCAACTCTCTCAGTGGCAATGTCAGTTCCCTTGATCTGACTCCTTTTTTCATGGGAATTGTGGTTTTTGAAATTTGAGTTATCTTTTCCCGCATATATCTCATGATAATTCAATGTGGGGTGCTGATTGGGTTCTGTAATTTTGGGGCTCTAATTTGGAGAATTGTGTACCGCATTTTCGCCCATATTGCAGTTGAATTGTTCCTCAAAGTGTGCATGATTGATGTCTATTGGTGACTCAGTTGAATTGCTGTGAAAATTTTCAGCTTAGCATATTGTTCTGATTGGTTGGCTTGAAGTTTACCCAAAATATCCTTATTAAATTTTGTCCAGGGTTGATGGATGATTCCACGTGTACTGCCGCCTCAGCTGCTGCCCGCTTGCGGGCTTTTTGTGCCGCTTTTGTTGTTTATGTGTAACTGGGTCCATGATGGAGTAGAGTCCATCTTCACCCCAGCGGAATGGGTGGTGACCATCGGTCATTCTGGCGAAGTTTTCATTACTTTTGTCCATGGCTTCCTCACAAGTCTGCTTCCATCAAGCCTTCCTTCACAGGGCATGCGTGTTCCTTGTGTTCCAATGAACTGCAGTGGTTGCATATAGATGGTGTGTTCCAGTGTAACTCAAAATGCGGATGACTGTCCCCAATCTGAAAAGTGAAACTCTGCTGTGCAGGGGATTCTTGATAAGTCATCTTCCACTTTGGGGAATGGGTTGATCATGGCGATAGCTTTGCCTGTGCACAGGGTTGGCATCAGGAGAAATCGTTGTAACTAGAGTTGCATAATTTCTCCATAGGCTATGAGCCCATTGTGGAGCTCCTCCTCAATTACCTTATGAGGAAGGTTTGTAGGGAGCGAGTCAAATGAGATGAACAAAGTTTTCACTTTGTTCCATCTGGTGCGCGCGGTGTGCACTATTTTTTTGCTCTCAGGAAGGGCAATTTTGACGCAGACTTTTGCTGCAGCCTCCGCTTCTTCAGCTGTTTTGAAACCAATATCGATCCAGCTGCAGCCCATGTTGTTGGTGGTGACTATAAACCGCGTGAGAGAAAAGGGAGGGCTATGCCTCACATGTTTTCTCTCACAGGGTTGGGGACTCATCCCCAAGGAAGAGTCAGAGCCCATGCTCCACATTTTAAAGGGGTTGGTTACATTAGATATACATTTATTGATCTTGTTTTATAGTAAGCACCATAAACCCGGATGGTGTCTGAGTTTGTGGTTTCTTGGCAGCTTGGGTTCCCGGTCCCCCTCCAGGGCGTTTCTTTCCCTTGGGTGCACCGTTTTGCGCACCTCTTGATGCGATGCTCGCCCAGGTTGTATTAGATTTATAAAAAATCGCCCATCTATCCTGTGTGATTATAAAAAATTTCTGTTCAAATCAAATTGTAGTAACTAAATTGATTGTTATGGGTTAAGAAAAGCTCGTGATGCAACTGATTATATAGTGGTCAATTAATGTGGGAACAAGCTGGGATTGAGTCGCTCAAGTTTGACCTAACTGGCGACATATTTGGGGATGGGGACAGAAAAGCTTAATAGAAACTGACATTTAAGAATTTAGCAGCAGGCTGAGTCGCTGTCAGTTTGACCTCAAACACCCAAACCAAGACCTGACTGCATTTTTGGTGGTTGGTGCGACGGCATCTGGCCCAGCAAGCAACAGGGATCTCCCAGGGCCACCCTATGTAGGGGTGGTCCCAATTGGTTGGGAACGGGTTTGGGATGCCCAACCTGCCCATTCTTGGTTGCTGGACCATTTGTTTGGTCAAAAGCATTGCATCAGTTACAACTATTGATTTTCTAGATGGGAGCTGCACGTCAGGGATCATCCCTGATGATTTTGAGAGGGGGTAATTTTAATGATTGCACTGCTGGGCGAATCAAAACCATTGGCGATTCTGGCTGATAACTCAATCTTCATCCCCCTTTAGCTATGGAAATTTCAATTGTCAGGCTCAATTTTTCATCAATTTTGGAGTGATCAACTTTAATTCAGCAATCTTGGCACATATTTTCTTAATATGTCTAATGAGTTCAGCCAAGGTGAATGAAGGTACCGGGGGAGGAGTCCAGAGAGGGAAGGCCATTACCCAGTGCTCATCTACCACATGGGTGAGATAGCCCTGGGTGACAAGGGGCATGGCCACCCTCTTTGGCCCCTTTTTGCTCAGAAATGGGAAGAGCAACCGATCTATGCACAGGGGATGTTCCCCTGGACTTACAGGTTGCTGCTGTATCTCCTATGTGCCTGTTAATTTACTAGTCACTAAGATGGGTGATTGAACAATTGCATCATTTTATGAAGCCAAATTGTATATTACATTGTTTAATTTATTTTATATTTTCACCGAGAACTTGGGGTGTACCTGGAATGGCGCACCAGTTTTGTCAGGACCACAGGGGTTGCTACCATGTATCCCTTAAATTTTTGAATCCAGGGGACCCAATGCTCCTGGGTGTTGGATTATACCTTTTGCTTTTCTTGGTCAAAAAGTTTTATTGTGGATACTATGCCTGGAGTGTCAAATCCTAAGTGTAAGTTCATCCCTAAGTTGATAAAGGTAGGCCAATTTGACTTAAAATGGCAAAGAAGAAAGTACTCTTTATCTTCTTAGAATCCACAATATAAGGGAGATCATGGAGGTTTTTTTGGTAAATCTCCAAGCAGTCCAAACTAAGATCCATAATTGGCACAAATTGGGGATTCTGTGGCAGCCAGTCATCTGGAATGATAGGATTTGCTCGCTTCATGGATCAGGTTTGAACCTGAGGTTAGGAAGCTCTGAGGGAGTAATAGTTGACTGCATAAGTTAGGGTTGATCACAAATTTGAGAGCCCTAGAATTTCGTCAGGGATTATCCACAATAAATGTTGGGCTATTAGGTCATATTGGGATCGATTCCTTTTGGCTGACACATCCAAATCTCCAGATTAGGTAGGAATCCCAACAGCCCCCATGCCTTTTCTTTCTGCCTTGATTAAAATCAGATGTGGATAGATTTAGATACTAAACCAACTTTGGGTCCCTTATCCCCCTCCACTATGGTATGTTAGTGGTGAGCTGCTTAAGCACCTGGTTGGTGTGTTCTCTTGTTTGTTTCAAAAGTGCTCATGTGGGCTTTTCAGTTTGTTAGTTTGGGGTTTATATTCTATTTTTTTTCTCTTTTAGCACTTAGTATGTCCATCCTCTAATTGGATTACTTAAGAAAATTTAAATTTTAAACTTTATATATTGCTGTGTAAAAAGCAGTTGCTTTACCAAATTTTCTTGTGCAATAATTTAATATCAAATTCTAGATTTCATAGCTTTAATTTATATGAGTGATTATTATAAAAAATATATTAACTATTAAAGTTGGGACAGAAAATCAAATCAGTAAATAGCATAAAATCTTACAGATAGATTCTGTAATGCTTTAACAACATAAAATATTTATAAGTATTTAACGTAATTGAGGCAGGTCAACCTTGGGGCAAATATACCACACTGAGAGTTTTTATAGCCAGTACAGGTTTCAAACATGTGTTAAACAAAACCTGCACTAGAGTAAAAGAAGAAATTCCCCTGCCAGGCTAACCACCCTTATTTATAACCATTTATAAAATCTAGATTTGAAAAAAAATCTGATATAAATTAGTGAGTACTTATATTACTTCGCTTGATCTTACTATACTAATAGAAAGGTTTACCTTTATAGTGTTTTAATTTTATCATGGTTAAGTCACTTAGCTTATTGTAAAAATTTGCAAGGGGTTAATGTCATACACAAAAATCTAATTTACATTGTTTAGTATTAAGCTTAGTAAGTTAAATCAAATAAGATATATTCTTCTAATTTCCACAGTTATGTACTATCTTAATGTAGGATAATATTGTGAGCCTATAATAACTTTTATTTAAAAGCCCATCTTTTGTTACTTTTCTATATTAACTTTAATAACTCTACCATAGAATATTTAAAAAGCATCTTAATGGATATATAATAGTAGCTCTGCTAAGCTAATCCATTATCTTGATTAAAGCTTTATCAATAGATGTTTTATACTCTAACTGTAATACTTTTTACAGAGGATATTTCATGATAAATAAGTCTAAAGATTGGGAATTCACATCTTTTACAACAAAAATTTTTTATGCATTGTTTGATATCTCTTGCCCAATTGTTCTAAAAGGTAAAATTATCACAAGTTTTCTATAATGACTACTAATATTTCAATTATAATGAAAAAATTTTAACACAAGCATGGGCAATATTGAAGATTGTCTTTAATATAAGATATATTTTTTCTATTTGGCATCATATTTACATTTATAAAAATACTAGCGTACAGATACCCATGCTTCACTACAATGTTTATAATTTGTCAGATAATTTGGATTGATTATCTTAGATTTTATTATATAGATAGCCACCAGCCACTAAGCAAAAACCATTGCATTTAAATTATTTAAAACCATAAATTGCTTAGAAAAACTATTTTTAAATAAATTATCAAATGTTAGTAGGAATTACCCCACTAGGCAAATACCATATTTCATATCTATTTTTGCCTCCATAACTCTATTATTATTATTTTAAAATGAAGTAATAGTAAGAGGGGAGGGAAGGAAATTATGTTTCATCATAACAGTATAGGTTTTAGACTATTACAACCTAAACCTGCACCAGAGTGGTAGCAGGAATTACCCCACTAGGTGATAAAAATCTAACCAAATTATGTTTTCAATATGTTCTGAAACTAATACTTTGCTTAATCAGCCCTGGATGTTACTTTTGCTCACTAGTTTCTGTAAATTTAGGCTTCCAAGAAGGAAGATCAGACTAAGCTGATCAATTGTAGGTATTTTTAATAAATTTTAGTCTTCTAAAAGAGTTGCTCTGAATTAACCTTTTTTCAATCAGTGGATCAACTGTAGCTAATTTAATGAACAATCTTCTAAAAGTTAATGAGACAAAATGCCAATAACTTTTTTATTTAACTGAGGTAAGCTGACCAGGGGATGGACATTACCAAACTAAAACTAAAATCATAATAAAATAAAAATAACAATTCAAACAAAACGCCCAGTTTTGAATGGATCGATTGAATCATACCTAACAAAATATCCAACCAGGTGGGCAGCGAATACTGCTATCCCTCCATGGTGGATGGGTAGGGGGGATCAGGGGCTTGTCTTCAGCCGCATCCATCTCATTCCAGAGTAGGGTGTTTGTTAAGGCAGATAGTAAGGGTGTGGGGGCATCAGCGGCATGGGGTTCAATATCCTTAATGACTGGAACTTCTGAATAGATGCCAGCCATCATTATACCAACAATATATTTATCCAAAGCATCTTCAGCTTTGAGGCGGGCGTCTGGGAATTTAAAAAATATGGCAATGTTGGTTCAGGTTGTTTTTGCTTTCGGATTCTGTGCTACTGTTACCACGTTCTGGATGGCTTCAGTGACGTTTTTGTGTAAAGTTTTCATGTTGATCTTACATTGTGGTGTAAGGTTTATGGGGATGATGGGAGGTGAAATTCCTCCCGCGAGCGCAGCCACAGATTTTGTGGCAGCTTTGAGAAGCAGATGGCAATCTGGTGTGGCGGCTGCTTCTACTGCAAGCTGGTAGTTGCTGTAGAATGGTTTGGCATTAGGTTGTGGGACATACTTCTGAGGTGAGAGTTTTGCATCCCATTCTGCGTTACAGAGCCATTTGAGTTGCAGCGTCAGTTCTTCAATGACGTTACCTGATTTGTCAATTTCATCCAATAATTCCCATGGATTTTGGTTAAATTGATTGGAGAATCAGCGTACAGTTGAGGTTTGTTCAATTCATTTACAGATGCATGGGATCAAACTGGGATCCAATCCAATGTTTGGTTGGATGAATTATTTGT
This sequence comes from Massospora cicadina, assembly GCA_022478985.1. Classification (NCBI taxonomy): domain Eukaryota; kingdom Fungi; phylum Entomophthoromycota; class Entomophthoromycetes; order Entomophthorales; family Entomophthoraceae; genus Massospora; species Massospora cicadina. The sequence continues at coordinate 3,062 of JAKSZP010014101.1, read as the reverse complement.
GGCATTGGGGCAAGGTGGGTGCTTATTGGTGACTGCAGGTGCAGCTGCAGCATCAGGCATTGGAGGAGGGGAAGGTAGGATCATACCCCATGTCAGAGTTGGCGCGGGGTGGGTGGGAGATTGGTGGGTGTTGGGCAAACTTTTAGCAACAGCAGAAATTTTCCGAGTATGGCATTTATGTTTCAAGTGGTCTAACTTGAAACAGGATGGACAAATCGTCTGTCCACCTTCAACGCGGGCCCAGAACAGATGGTTGGGGGCAGATGGGATGGTGACATGAGGGGGAATTGCTAGAGAAATTTTTGTAAATTCAGGGCTTGTGGCATATGCCTGAGGCCCAGTGAGGCGTGTGGCCCCATTTGGGACCACAAATTGCAAGAGGGGGTTGGCGCCGTAGGCTGCCAAACCTTCCATCAGCTCCTGGTGGAGCACTTTGGGGGGGGAGAAGGTGGGCAAACCAGCAAACTGGACCACCAAGGTGGTGTCCATTGGGAGATGGGTCCAAGTTGTTGGGAGGGGAATATTATTAAAAATTAATGGCACCATTGCTGCAGTGGCTGCATCGGCTTCACAGGGGAAGCCAAGATCAAAGTACCCCTTATAGGGGCGGAAGTCTATAAAACAGGCTGGTGTCATCACCGCCTGAGCCATTTTGATAATGGATTGGTCGTCATAGGGAAAGAATTTCCCATATTTGACCCTAAGGCTGAAATGTATGTTGCTCCAGGGGAGCACCAAGGGGCAGTGGGGCACTGCTTGGGTTTAGGCGAGATAAGCATTGAGATCCTTGGGAGTAACAAATCGTCCCAAGGGTTTGGAATGACTGGGCGAGCCAGTCTGAGCACGTTTTCCTGTCAGACAGAAAATGGAGGGGGGAGTTTCGCTGCTGCCCCACACTGGGACAGTCGGTGGGGGATCCAATGACATCAGAGAAAGACTTTGGTGTGCGATTAAGTATCTGCTTTTAATTTACTGAAAATAATTTGCTTGGAAAGTTACGCAGAGCAGAGAGAGAGTTTAAATTGCCAATAACTTTAGTTTACAAAACTTGTAGGTTTAATGGCCACAACTGTTGGATTGTTATTAACTTAAATCTTTTTACTCTTTCAGGATTTTAGCTCATTTCAGCTCCCTTGTTTAAGTACACAGGTTCCTTATATGTGCTTTTTAGGAATTGTTGGTAAATAATTGAATATGATAGTAATAGTATGAAGATTATTACTCTGGTTGTTTTTTTATAGCCAAGATGATTATTAGGTCCAACACTGAACTGGTGCTTGTAATAATCTTTAAACGTTCTTCTGTAATCTTTGTTGGGACTCCTTCCCTCTTCTGATAGAACTTAATCTAGGATTAGGTTCACGTGGTTTTCTTCTCTCTCATTAGGCAGAGTCTGCTGAGATAACTTTAAAATAGACAAAAATCTCAAATCTTTCCAAACTCAAGTTGCAAGAGTAAAATTTCACAGTTAAATATCAAAGTATATAAGCTTTTCTTAACTGCTTTATTTAAAAAATGCAAGATTACTATAAGGTAATTGGAGCCCAAGTCTTCTGTTAGTCTCCCCAATTGGAAACAACAGCCGTTGATGTTAAATCAACCCTTCAGGTTCACTCCAAATGATGATCTTCCTCATCAGTTTGTCAGATTCCGTCACTGACTACCAATGCAACCTCAGCTGGTTTAAAAGAAGTATATGTCCCAACGCCTTCACTCAACCTCATCGTGTTACCCTTAATATTTTAACAACCTGCTTAGGTAATGGGACTTTACCCAATAATAGCAGTTTGCGATCCCTAAAAGATTAACTCACAAGTTGCTTATCATAGGTGTCATCATTTTCCTATCAACCCATTTACCCCTTAGTCAAATGGTGACAAAACCTGATTGACACCTGTAAGGTAATTAAATTATAAATATTACAATTGACAATCTTGCCACTTGTTTTTGTCAGAGATCATTCCCAACAAAAGATTATCAATCCAGCGGATTAAAACCTGGCGAATTACTAAATATCTTCTAGAATTATATTTCTCTGAACAATAGCTATCATAGGTAATTGATAACTTCCCCATCTACTAGAGGGATACATCCCCTAGTGGACTAGCAGTTTATTATAATTGATTAATCTGGTAATGTAGGAATATTGAGATCCCAAAAATTAAGTAGATGGAAGTTCTGATTAATAGCATGTCAAGCGATGCAGGTCAATGAAAAGAAAGCTATTCTATGACAGCAATACTGATGATTAATAATAGGTGGGCATTAAATTACCAAGTGTCACCTATATATTAGAAGGAAAATCCCTATTAAAACACTTTTTACTGTCATTACTAGTATAAGTATTTGAGTTGCGTTGACCTTGGGATAAATATACCTATCGAGATTTTTTTCTATCCAGTACAGGTTTTGAACTCAAAACCTACACTAGGGTGGAAGCATTTTTACCTGCAAGGCTAACCACCCTTTCTGTCATTATTTATTTATTTGGGGAAGGTTGAACAGGGGACAAGTACTTCCAATATAGTGATAAAACTGATGAAATTCGATAAGTAGAGACACCCCAGAGGGTCCAAGGCACCTCTTGTTGTCTCCAGGATCACCAAATTAGGATGGTAGGGAAGGGGAGTTATGCTGGCTTATCCTTAGATGCAGCATGTGTGAAGGAAACGGTCAACTTTTAGGAACCATATGGGGAACCATGTGTTGATTGTCCTTCTGTTATGGGGGGTCATATGTCCAAACAGTTATGCCTGGAAGTGTTCAAATATATGGTGTGGAAGCGATGAATGGCTTCTTGGATTGTTGGCACTGCTCCTGTGAACGATTCCAGTACCATTGTGTGTATCGTCCATAGTGCTATTGCTACTATTAGCGCCCTGAGAGATGGGTGGATAGGAGTGTCCATGTTTATAGCGAACATGTTCCTTGCTAGGCTGAATGGATGTTCGTTTTCTTGGCGGAAAAGATGCATGGCCTCTTTCCATATCGCCGCTGATGTTTGGCATTGTTCTAAGCGGTGGGCTAGGCTTCCATACTGACCACATATTGCACATGAGGTG
>JAKSZP010014100.1:0-17833 GCA_022478985.1 Massospora cicadina | reverse complement strand
AATGGATTTTGTGTAAAGTTTGATTCTGATGCAGATAAATTTGCCCTAACTTGAGGCGGAGGTTTTTCACCAGAGGAATTTCCACCATTGTCTGAGGTTACTGGTTCATTGATGTCCATATTTTCATGTAAGTGAGAATTATTTGATGTGCAAGGAAGAGATTTTTTAGAATAACTTTGGGCATTGAAATCCATATCAAACAATTTTCTGCCTGCTTTAAGGGAATTAATTAAATCCATTCCATCTTCATTTTGGGTTTGAGGACATGAAAATGTGTAAAGCGCCTTATAAGTTTCTGTATTGTTGTTTCCATATTTTTGTGAAAATTCTGATGGTTGAAAATTGAAATCCATTATAGTAGTTGTGTTTGTCCCTGTAGTGTGTTTAATGCCCCTGTAGTGAGTACCAAAATGTTAAGTTTCCAGCTGATGGTGCAAGTTAAAATAACTTAACAATGAAATTGAGGATATTAACTCGCTTTTTCAAATGAAACTATTGCTTGTAATTGGGAAGTAGATTCTCCAATAATCCTCAATATTAGCCAAGTAACTCTGGTATGCTCACCGTTCTCAAGTCTACTGGCACCAACAAATGCAAGACCTTCTGTCTTTGTACAAAATTAGGAAATTATTCCTCTATAATTGGGACTACTTCTCCATCAGGCAACTATGTACTTCTCTTTGGGAAGAATAAACACACACAGCTATCTAATATAGATGCAACGGCAACAGATATGAATATCAGACAGACAACAGATGGATACTAATTAATAAACTAAGTGACAGTAGTTATTAATGATCAATAAAATGGTAAATGATGATTAAGTGATGTTTTATTGGTTTGGCCAGGCGCCAGTATTATATACCTCTCAGGCATCTCCTGGCCAAAATCATCTATTAGATGAGTTCATTCATATTATTCCAATCCTCTGCTGGTCATGGCAATAATTATGAAAAATCCCCAAGTCAATTTAGCCTATGAATTGACTAAAAATAACAATCGTTTCAGCCCAATTGAAGGCAATTTTACTCTCACAATCAGGACGACTTTGGGTTTTGAACTCAACATCAAAATCTTCCCAATTAGAGCTACATCATAACTCAACATCTAACAATAAATGGGGAATAAAGTATATATGATCATAAAGAGATGACGCACCCCAATTTGGGATGTTGGCAGGCCTCTCAATAGCACTAAGTACGCCCATAATTGGGACGTCTATGTTTGCGTGCTTAATTATTGATTTCATTAATCAAACCCAACTTCCACCTTAGTGCATTAAGATTAGTGCACTAATTTAGGAGGTGTAATTTAGATAATGCCATGGGACCACCTTGCATCCAAGTGGACCCATAATCAGCCATAATATGATTATATCATAGCTATTATCAACTATGATAATTGGGATGATTTAAATAGAATTGAGATGATTTTTGAAGGAATTTAGTTATTCAGATAAATCAGGAAAGATCAAAGGATCCATCAATGGGATTAATCTATTAGCATTGATGGTTTTCTCAAAGGGTTTATTTTCAAGTCAACCATCAAAATCTAACAGTAACAGCTCTCCCACTTCAGATACTGCTCCCAGTACCCACACTCTCCTTGGTAGAACTGTCATGAGGAATCAGAGAAATCTGCACTGAGATCGCCAAATTGAAACTGATTTTAACCAATTTGAGAGGCAATCAGCCTGATGCTAAGATTTTAAATGGTCAAAAAGGTATGAAGACTGATTTATTAGCTGGAATGCCTGACGGTTGCAATTTGGTTAACATAACAAATGGAAAAATCTCCCCCCTCCCAAATCCATCAGGCATCACCCCCAATGGGCAGGTAATAGCACCAGACACCATCGACAAGGTTCTGAAGCTTCCTACTGACAAATCAGATGTTGTGCCTGATGCCATGCCATGGACTGAACGAACAGTCCAGTAACCAAGCACAGGTGGGTTGGGCGTCCTGAACCCATTCCCAACTAAATGGGCCCACCCCTATGTGGGGTGGCCTTGGGGTATTACCACTGCTCTCTGGGCTAAATGCCATCATGCCAACCATCAGAAACGTAGCTGAGCCTTGGTTTGGATGTATAAGGTCAAACTGATAGTGACTTAGCCCACCGCTGAATTTTTTGATGTCAGTTCCCAGGGAACTAACCCGCCCATTCCTGAATAATTTGCCAGTTAGGTCAAATTTGTGGGACCTGATCCCAGCTTGTTTTCCCCTAAATCAACTACCATTTAATCAGTCACATCACACTAAGAAAATTGTTGGTCAATTTTTCTCTCTAAAAAAATTTCTATTAAAATATCCTCCCCAAAATTTAATTTTTATATGTTAAAAATTAAGCCGCCTTATCCACTGACGTTCTTGTACCCCTCAGGGTTAACGGCCATGTACATCTGGTACTTTATTTTGTGCCTATATGAAATTCTAGCTTACTGGTAGATATTGGTGGAACTCCTTTCTGGTTCCATATTTGTCATATCAGCAGCAGTGCCTTGGGCATTCTGGTTTACTGTTCAGATGCTCTGGCATCTGGGCTGGCAGGCCAGTCTAATTCTTACTTGCTGTTTGCCTGACAATTGACCACCAAATTTCTCAGTGCAATGCAACTGATTAAATAGTGTTTGATTGGTAGTGGGCCAAAGCAGGGATTGGGTCCCTTAAATTCGACCTAACCTAGCAAATTTTTAGTAAAAGGGGCGGATAATTTTAATTTTGAACTGACGTCAAAGGATTTGGCAGAAGCTGAGTCAATATCAGTTTGTCCATGAATGGCTGGACCTATGTTCAACTGCATTTATATCAGTTGGTGCAACAGCATCTGGCCTGATGAGCAACGGGAATTCCCCAGGCCACCCCACATAGAGGCAGTCCCAATTGGTTGGAAACGGCTTTGGGATAGCTAACCCACTTGTGCCCAGTCGCTGGGTTTTTGTTTGGCCAAATGAGTTGTGTCAGGCGCAAATACCAATTCTTGAACTAGGGGTTTCAAATTATTAGCAACAATCCCCAATGATTTCAAGGGACTTTAGTATCAGCGGTCATATCACTTGATGGCTTAATGTTGTCCACAATTATGGCCGATATATCTCTAATTGTCTCTTTCCAAATATTGGTTTTCCAATTGTCAGGCTTTATTCCCATTAATATTGGACATTTCATCTTTGATTCAATAATTTTAGTGCAGATTTCTTTAATTCAGTGTACAAGCTCAGCAGAGGTAAGTATGGGAACCAGGGGAGGAATCTTCAGAGGGAGCGCTGTAACCCAGTGCTCATATACCACATGGGCGAGGTTACTCTGGGTGATGAGGGGTACAGCCGCCCTCTTCAGAACCTTCTTGTTTGGGAATGGTAAAATCTCCTGATCCACGTAAAGGGGACGTTCCCCTGGACTTACATTACCTTTTCCTTTTGCCAAAGGAGGGGCACCTCCACCGGAAAACTCTAAAAGGGCTACATTTTTGTGCGCCCTGGGCAACTTGATCACCATCAAAGTCGCAACTCTTGGGGGAGGACGGGGAGCATCAGGATGGAACTCATGAAACGTCTTGACCAGTTCCATGCAATTTGCGCAATTGCAGGCCTTGACCCAACTGTCCTTGTAGGCTGGATAAACCTTTCAGGCGATGAGATACTGAACCAACCTCCAAGATTTGCAGAACGCTAAGATGCTTTTCACCTCGGCCTCCTCCACATCCTCAATTACTATTGGCTCAGGATCAGTGGGAACAGTCCCCTTGAATGGGGACAATAGAGATACATGGAAGATGGGGTGCTGTTTTTCAATGAGCTGGCAACTTTAACTGGAAAGCACCATTGCCCAAGTCTTCCTCCACCAAGTGGGTACCCAAACACTTGCTTGAAAACTTCCAGGAAGGTACATGCATTCAAAAATGGTGCGTATCTAGCATAACATATGAACCCATCTCTATGTCATGGCCCTGAAGCTGTTTTCAATCTGTGAACTGCTTATAATTATCAATAGCTTTAGTGAGATGCTCCTGCACTAAGGACTGTGTAGACCAAATGTGCTTAATGTGATCTGCGGTAGCAGGGACCTCTGGACGTAGACAGGGACTGACTGAAAATGAGGGATTATACCCCAACGTCACTTCATAGGGAGAAACCCCCGTAGAAGTGTGAGTTCCGTTGTTATAGGCAAATTGAGTGAGGGGGAGGTCATTGGCCCAGGTATCCTGTGCGGCCGCAGCATAGCAGCGAAAATACTGTTCCAAAATTTGGTTGAATCACTCAGTTTGTCCATCGGACTGGGGTTGATATGCTGTGGAATGGCAGGGGTTAATTTTTAAGATGGATAAAAGCTCATTCCAGAAACGCGCTGTAAACTGGGGCCCACAGTCGCTGATGATCTCCTGTGGGTGACCAAACATAGTAAACACATGGAGTATGAAAAGACGAGCAGTTTCTTCTGACATAATTGTGGAAGAGAATGGAATAAATAAGGAAAATTTAGTAAAAGATTGACCAACACCATCACTGCCGTAAACCCATTAGAACATGGAAGTACAACAATAAAGTTCATGGACACCAATGTCGATGGACCTTCCACCTATTGTAAAGGATGAAGAAGACCCTTCCTTCCTGATTGATCTGACTTGGCCCATGCACAAGTAATGCAATCAGTGATCCAGACTGGTACTTCTTTTGATAAACCTGCCCAATTAAAAGTCCGCTTGATCAACTCAGTAAATTTCTTATTGCCTGGATTACAATTGTGGGAGGGTCGTGATGTGCCCAAAACACCTCAGCTCTGAAGAGTGGGGTGACTCAAACCCTCAACTAAAATAAATGAGACCCTCCATCAAGGAATATAGGAATGTTTGTGAGTTTGAAAGGACAATTGGTCTAATAACTCCACTCCTTTGGGGCAGGTCATTTGAGCTGCTAAAACCTGTGAAATAAGCGGAGCATCAGGAGCTAAGTCTACTGATGAGACCACAGGTGGTACAATATATAAAATTTGGGTGGTGGGAATCATGGTAACAAGGTCCACTTCATCTGAGTCTGTGGGACAGTGAGCCAGGTTGTGGCTAAGGAGATTGGGGAGCACATTTAATGCACCTTTCATGAATTCATATTTAAAATTGAAGCTGCATAAATCCCAATAGGTATGAGCTTGCCTATGTGCCAATTTCTGCAGCTTGAGAAAATACAGAAGAGCTTGATGATCTGTATGCACTGTTAACTCATGCTGGACGCCCTGTAACAAATACCACCAATGAGTCAAAGATCATGCTATGGCTGCCAACTCCTTATCATATATGGCCCAAGATTGCTCAGTAGAGGAGAATATCCAGAAAAAGTAGGTGACCAGATGTTCTAAACCATTGTGCTCCTGGAGTAGAACAGCTCCCATTGCCAAGGATGAAGCATTGCATGCAACAATATACAGTTTGGAGGGGTCCACATGTTTTAGGATGGGGGGTTATAAGAACACCTCTTTAATTGACTTGAATGCCTGTTGGCACTCAGGTGTCCAATGAAAGGGTAAATTCTTACCCGTGAGGTGGTGAAGCAGAGCATCTAACTGGGAAAGGGCTGAGGAAAATTTCTTTGGGAAAATAATGGTGCCCAAGAAACTTCAAAGTTGCTTTTGTGTTGTTGAAGTTGGCCATTCACGGATGACATCCAACTTGTTGGGGGGGGAATCATATAACCATCTTTAAGGACCAGGTTCACGAGAAAGGTGACTTCCTCATTATAAAACTCATATTTTGAAGGCTTGATGAACAGGCCCGCCTTGTGAAAACCAGCCACAACCGCTTCCAAGTCCTTTGCGTGTTGTTCAGGAGTTGGGGAGTGAATCAAGATGTCATCAATATATGCAACCGTGCAAGTAAATTGGAGGTCGCCCAGTACACTATTAATCATTCTTTGAAATGTGACTGGCGCATTCTTCAACCCAAAGGGCATAACATGGAATTTAAAAATACATCATTTTGTTTGAATCGTGGTAAGCCATTATTGACCTTCCATTACCCATATTTGGTTGAAGGCATTAACGAGATCAAGCTTTGAGAACACACAAGACTTAGCAATCACTTGATTAATAGTTTACTCCAGGGGTAAAGGGTAGGGATCGTGCAAAGTAATTTTATTCAAATGACCATAATCCACGCAGGGACGGAGGGAACCATCAGCCTTCTTAGCGAAAAACGATGGGAGAAGCAACTGGTGACGTCTCCTTAAATAACCACCCTTTCTTAAGCATATCATCTAACCAGGTGTTAAGTGCAACCTCCTCCTCCACTGTGTGTGGATACAAGGGACATTTGATATTCACCAACTCTACTGTTATTCAAAATCCTAAGTCAAAGTTAGTGTGAGAGAGAAGACAGTCTGCCTTCTCAGAATCCAAAATACTTTTTGAACAATAATTCTTTGGTAAAATTGGACAGAAGGCCTGCAGGGGAAATGAGGGAGTAATGGAGCTGCGTTCATGCATCTTCTCAAGGGTATTAACTAAAGGAAATTCTCCCTCCATTTGATCATTAACAAATGACAACATATTTGACTCCATGTGAATTCTAACATGTTGCCAATGCCACCATATGACACCCAAGATTACCAGAAACACCAAGTTTGCAGTGCTGAGAACTGATCACAAAGTTAAACTGATGTACCAAGAAATGTACCAGCTGACGGACTAGATATGAGGTCTGGGAGGCTGATGAAGCAACCATCACTAAAGGACCTAGGTCCAGGTCAAGCTCCAATTGTTGGGCTAGCTCATTATTCATAAAATTACCCATGGCTCCGGTATCAATCAAAGCCTCAAAGGAGATGTGGTGAGACCCAATACTAATCTTCATGGGAAATAAAAAGTAGGCGAAATTCTCTTTATTGGCAGCTGTAGTTGAATCTGTAGATACGGAAGAGATGGTACTAGGATTGGGGGAAACCACTAGGTTCATAGCTGGAGTAAACCCTCCATAAGTCGAAATGCCAGAACATACTGACATGGGAATGATGGCCGCAGCAACTATGGGATGTGGTTTGGACAATAATTTAGAGCTGGGATTTGACACCAAAGCCACCTTGGTGGCTCCTATCTTAAAGATTCTATTTAGGATGGTGGGTTTGGACAATTTGAGAGGTACTAGGAAATCATGGCCATAGTAAAATTTCTTCAAAGCATGATTCAGATGAGAAAGAAGGACCATTGCTACTCTCATACCAATGTGAAAGTTGGAAATGGTTAAGAAGAAGCTTGGTCGATTATGTCAGGCAAACAGCAAGTTATTTTTAAACTGGCCTGCCAGTTTAAGTGCTGAAGCACCCAAACGGCAACCCTGAATGTCAGTGGCACTGCTGCTGGAACAATGGTTATGGAACCAGGAAGGAGTTCTGCCATAGAGTACCCATGAGCCATAATTGTGTATAGGCACCTAGCAAAGTACTTGGTGATCATGGCCATAAACCCTGAGGGTTGTTGGAATACAGGCGGAAAGGACGGTTTAGTTTTAAGCATAAAAACTGAAATTGGCTAAGGGGTTTTTATTGGAAAAATAGGTAAAGAAAATCAACCAACAATTTTCTCAGTGCAATGCAACTGATTAAATAGTGTTTGATTGGTAGTGGGTCAAAGCAGGGATTGGGTCCTTAAATTTGACCTAACCTAGTGAATTTTTGGGGAAAGAGGCGGATAATTTTAATTAGAACTGACATTGAAGGATTTGGTGGCCGGCTGAGTTGCTATTGGTTTATTTGCGAATGCCTGGAATGATGCTCAATTGCATTTACATCAGTTGGTGCAACATCATCTGTGTAAGAAGAGTGTCTATAGCTCTCCTGTTTTCAGCGTGGTGGTGCTTGGTGCACAGAGCCAACACATGAAAACTAGCCGTTAGTACCAAAGTTACTAGAGCCCAGCAGAGGGTGCTGGAGTGATAATAACTCAATAAAAAAGTGCTATCATGATAGCAAACAACAGACCAAAAACGATGCGGTGCCTAAAGAGGAAAGGGGTAATGTCCCAGATTGAGGGAACCTGGGCGACCCAATGGTGCACGAGTTGAAAGTTTAATTGAATTTAAAAGAAGGTGGTTAATGTAGCGTGAGACCTCCTTGAAGAGGTCCGCGCACAGGTTTGCTAGAGATAACATAAGAAAAATGGGAAAACGGGAAAATGTTTATTGGGAAGTTGAGCAACAAGGAATGTTGGTCATGGGAAACAAAATTAAAATACGTTGGGGAAATATGGGGTTCACTGAAATGGGCCCAAGCACTGATTCAACCATAGGAAAACATTACCATCCAGATTGGTAGAATACGCCAAAACTGACTTCACTCATGTAATTGATAGAAATTGGATTCAACCCAAATGTGTGATTTTGTAAATGGAACGGGTTTTGAAACCTTGTTCCTCAACTAACCAAATCTATTTTTAATTATTTAAGGATGGCTGACCAGGGGACAGACGCATCTGATATGTAGGGAAGAGGAAAACGGAAAACAGAAGAGGTTAGAGGGAAGAGAGCGCAAAAAATGAACTCAAAAGATACGACTTGGCACATTTGGGTGTGGCTAGGAGCCACAGGTGGTGGATGACTAGACCTTAAGTGGCATGGCAGCTCAGGGGCTAGCAGGGTGTACCGCCTATGAGGACTGTGAGGTTTTCAATGTCATAACGAAGGAACCAGATTGGAATCCAGTTGCCCATCCGTTTCTTCCATTTGTGTTGGAGTGATCCAAACAGCCAGGCTTGGAAGTGGTCAGCCAAATGGCTGTGGAACCTGACGAGCGCTTGGTTGAAATTGTGGAGGATCCCGTTGAAAGCTTCAAGGGTAATTGTGTGGATGGACCATATTGCAATACTCACAATTTGAGCCCTTAGCGTCTGGGGGATAGGCGAGGCCATGTTGAGTGCCAGGAGATTGCAGGATAGTCAGAATTCAGCTGTTGGTAATTGTTGAAACAAGTGCATCACGTTACCCAGATATGCGCAGATGGCGGGCATTCTTCCAGGAGGTGTGCTATTGTGTTGGGTCCGCCGAGGATGGCACATGTCTTGAACATTAAGAAAGTGCGGTTGGCTGTTCTAAACATATGGCGCATGTAGCGCCACACTGTGGAGCACACTTGTGGGGATAAGAGGGGGCAGGTGACGAGGTCCCACACCTGCTTTTGGGTGCGCAAGTCATATGGGACGTCTTGGTAGTCTAGGTAGTCAATCCGGGATAGAGGAAAGGATGGTAGTGGGGCAGGCGCATTAGTCACCGTTTGTCCCCTGTGGAGTTGCATGTAACCAGTTAGAGGGTGAATGTCTTCAGATTGCTGTGCATAGGAGAATCTCCAATCCCCTTGTCTTAGGTTGTACAGGATGCATTTGAAATATCAGTTGGTGTTGTGCAGTCCGGTGGTGGTTGGATGTGTTGCAAGGTACTTCATCAGAGTTGCAGGGTTGGAGGGGGACCTCAGGTGTAGTGCCCTTGCAAAGTTGGTTTGGGCTGCCTTAGCCCAGTGGGGGGATGGTGGGTTGGGTGACGTTGTGAGAGCTACCCATGAGCTGAGGATTTGCGTTGCTCATTCCATGAAGTTGAGCAGCCCCATCCCACCTTTCTTCCGTGGGCCATACATGGTCTCCAGCCTGACAGGTGCGCGGTAACCAGACCATAGCCAGTTCTTCAGGAGCTTGTAGACTGCGTTGGTAAAGTTGGCGGAGAAGGGAACCGCGTGGGCAGCAAACCATAACTTTGACAAGATCAGGGAGTTGGCTAACACAACTCTTCCAGTTAAACTAGCTTTACTCCTCCACATACATGTCATTTTTTGTGATGTTGTCCAAAATGTTGGTTTCGATGGTGTCAAGTGCATATCCACCAGCTTCGAGCCAAATGCCCAGATGACGGACTGGGTTGGTGGCAGGGTGGTGTGCAAAGGGTAAGCATAGTGGTCTTACTGGCTTGGATTGTTGTTGTGTGGTTGGATGTGTGGTTGGTTGGTTTGTGTGGTGGGAGGGTGAGGTCCAGTTTGAACTGAATTTGCCCATAACAATTACCTCTGTTTTCTGTTTGTTCAGCATGGCGTTATTCATTGACTCATACTGGTGAATAATGCGCTCAATCGCCCTGGCATCCTTATTGCCTGAGACTCCAACAACGCAGTCATCAGCAAAGGCGAGCATTTTGGTTGGTAGTTGTCCCTCCAACCTGATTCCAGTGAGCTTTGAGTTTACAATGTGGAGGAGAGGGTCAAGGGTAAAATTGTATAGTAGGGGGCTAAAAGGGTCATCTTGTTTGAGGCCCCTTTGGGGGTGATTGTGTCAGTTAGGAAACCTTGGCCTCTGATTGCAAACCTGGCTGAGTGCATTAGGAGGAGCGCCCAGTTTATAAAATGGGGTGGTAGGTTGAAAGCCTTTAGACACTGTTCTAGGTAACCAAGTGCACTCAGTCATATGCTTTCTTTTGGTCCAGGAAAGCAAGGGCGCCTGTGGGGTTAGCCTGGCAGATGTTGGCAATTGTGTGGATGTTATCCCAAATTGAGCGATTTGGGATGAAGCCAAACTGATGGGGAGAGGGCTGTCTGAGCAATGCAACCCAGACGCTTAGCTAATATCTTAGTTGGTATTTTGGTGTCAGTATTGGTGAGAGCGATTGGATGCCAGTTGTTTAGGTCTGCCTGGTCTCCTTTTTGAAGAGTGTGACCACATATGCATCTTGGCCGCCAGGTAGAAGGGTTGTGTCCTCCAGGCACTTGTTCATAGTTGCCAGTAGTATTGGTGCAATATAGTCAAAATATTTTGAAAAATTCATATGGTAGGCCATCAGGCCCAGGGCACTTGTTGCGCGGAGTTGATCTTATTACCTCCCATAGTTAATCTTTAGTGATGGGTGCGACAAGTTCTGGTTGATCAGCTATAGTGTCAATATTAGCGGATGATAAAAATTTTCCAATTTCTCTAGGTGATGCGAAATCTGCCGTGTACAGGTCAGTGTAGAATTGGTGTAATTCAGCTGATATTTCAGATGGTGTGGACACCAGTGTGTCATCTGCTCGGTGGACCTGTGTGCAAGTCGCTGAAGTTGAAATTAGTTTAAAATGGTGGAAGAATTGGGCCGTGTGAGTTTCGCCAAATAGGATGTATTTTGATTTGTAGCATACTTTGGTGTAGTGCTGGTGTTTTCTAAAGAGGGAGTTTACCTGTGTAGATAGCTGGAATCACAGGTGGCCCCATTGGGGGGTGTATACCTCACGAGGTGTGTTTTTTCTAAGTGCTGAAGCTGTTTGATGGCCTTGTTGATTGTTGCTGACATCGCGGCTGTTTTCTGGAGTTCAGGTGGCAGGCTTTCTTGGTTGCTCGAGCCTTAAAAATTTCCCACTTGGCGATAGGTTCCCGTTGGGTGGTCATCTTTCTTGCTATGTTGTTAGCACCATCTCAATCCAAAGTTTAAGCTCTGGAAGATGGATGGTGCTTGGGTGAACTCTGTGCCAGGTTGGTGGCTTTTGGTATTTTTCTAATGATGATATTGCTATCAAGACCATCCAGTGATTGGAGAAAGGGATAATTGTTGTTGTAAAATCTGATACCCGGTGACAGAAGTCTATAGGGTGAGCATCAGGTCAATCTGGGTCATTGAGACCAGCTGGTTAATGTTGTGGAGCCTCGTCATGTTGGCCAGGGTGGGGGCTTGTTTGGGAATGGTGTCACATAGGCCTAGCATTGCCTTTAGTATGCATAGTTCCGTGTGGCTGCAGGTATAGCCTTAGACTTGGGCCAGTAGTCGGTAATGGTGTTAATCCAGCAGTTGAAATCTCCCGCGAAAAATGTTGCATCAGGGAAAGGGATTTAGAGGATATTGGAGAAAAAGTTTTGGCGGTTGTTCAGATCATTTGGGGCATACACACACGCCACAGCAAAAGTTTCTCTGTTCCACTCAAGATCCGCTAAAGCAGCCATCCCTCCAGGTGGGAGGATGTGCTTTGGATATTTACTGGAGGATTACAGTTAGTTCAAATTACCACCCCACAGTGGTACG
This sequence comes from Massospora cicadina, assembly GCA_022478985.1. Lineage (NCBI taxonomy): Eukaryota > Fungi > Entomophthoromycota > Entomophthoromycetes > Entomophthorales > Entomophthoraceae > Massospora > Massospora cicadina. Next base: position 5,826 of record JAKSZP010014100.1, on the reverse strand, counting down.
TCCAAAAGGATTTAGTTGGAAGGAGCATGGTTGACCATGACTCCTCCTCCCCCGGTGGACAGTGGGGTTCTTGGATGGCCAAGATGTCCACATGGATATTGTGCAGGAAAGCCATTTTTTTGGCCCAGGATGTGGGGGCCTTGGCTCCCACGATGTTGAGCGTCCCTATGGTGAAAGCAGTAGTCCACACATCAGGAACGCTGGGGCAACCCACTGAGATCACCCAGTTCCTTATCATGGGTCATACTGCAAGTATGGGGCTGATTAACCAGATTGGTTCCAGTGTGTTGGTTGGCAGTCATAGTACTGGTTTTGTTCGGTTTCTTCTGGCTCAGATTACTCCGTGGAGTTTGGGTCTGGTGTGGGTTGGCTTGTGCCCCATCAGCAAAAATTTGCTGCCACTTGCCTGTGGGTTTGATGGGCAGAAACTAGGTAATGGGGTGATTGGGTTTTATGCATGAGTGTTGTCACATTGTGATTGGCTGAAATGGTCTTCCATATTGTGCGCATGAACCATATCATCACTGAACACATGTGATTGGCTGGGAGGATCCACAGTGGTGCATGGTGGATTTGCTCCAGCTTGGTTGAAGGTTTTTGATTGGTTGTGTCCAAATAATTCATCATTTTGGTTGTATTGGGTTATATGCAGGGGATCTGATTGGTTATTCCGCTGCACTGCCATGGCATCCACCTGAATCTGTTCCGGGGAAATCATGGTGTGAGCTTGGGTCTCAGCGGAACTTGTGGCCTGCTTATGGGCAGTCTGTGTGTGACAATGGTCCTTGCATGAAATGGGCTCAACCAAAGCGACATCAGCTCTTTCACCCCAATAGAAGGCGAAAGTGGAGTCCTTAATTTTACTGAAAGTTGGGCTTGTTTCGTCCATATTCTCCTCACAAAATTTCGGTGTTTCAATCCCACACTTGACAGGGCATGCATGGTCTTTGTGGCCTATAGCTGAGCAGAATTTGCAGATAGGTGGGGTGTGTTCCGGTGTGATGCGGAAGGGGCAAGATATGCTGCCATCAGGGAGGTTGATGGTCGCCATGTGTGGAATGAGGGTGATATCCTCTACCACGTCCTGATCAGGTTCTATAATGGCTATTGCCTTCCCTGTACACATGTGGGGCAGGAGGGGAATTTCTCAAATTCAAACTGTTTGATTACGCTGTAACCTTTGAGGCCCCTGTAGAGCTCATCTGTGAGGATATCACGATGCACAGTGCTCAGAAGTCAGTCAAATATGATAAATAGGTCGTTTGCCTCATTTCATCATGTGCGCACCATGCGGATGGTGCAGTCTTCATTGTTAATTTTTATGAAGATTATGATTTTTGCTGCTTCCGCCACTTCCTCCATGGACATGAACCCAACGTCCACCCATTCTCTATGTAAATTTTTATAATTTACTGAGACGGTGTTCAGGAAAGTCATGGAGAAGGCCTCCCCATTTTTTCCATGATTTGAGGGAAGTATTGGTGACCATAATTCTAAGGCCGTGCCCAAGGGAGGACAGGGGTTGGGAGTGTTCTATTTTGGTATATGCGCCCATTTTTTGCAGAAATTGCAAAACTCCAGGTGTGGTGCTGTGCTCACCCTTTTTGGTGGGAGGGTCTGTCAACATTCCACTGGGGCGTTTTTCCCCAGCGGTTTGGGAGGGCTTCAGGCCTTTTGCGCTGGCCACTTTCGCCCAACTGGTGTTGTTGCGGACAAATTTGCTCATAGTTCCTAGTTGATTGTCAATCTCAGAGAAATTGTGTAGAATCATGTTACTAAAAGTGATAGTAACGGGAAAGAAAAGCTATTGGTGGCTTAATTTTTAACATTTAAAAACTAAATTTTGGGGAAGGTTTTTTTTTATGAAAAATTTAAGAAAGAAAAATTGACCAACAATTTTCTCAGTGCTATGCAACTGATTAAATAGTCAATTTGGGGGAAAAACAAGCTGGGATCAGGTCCCACAACTTTGACCTAACTGGCAAATTATTTGGTAATGGCTGGTTAGTTCCCTGGAAACTGACATCAAAAAATTTGGTGGTGGGCTGAGTCACTGTCAGTTCAACCTCAAATGTCCAAACTAAGGCTCAGCTATGTTTCCAACAGTTGGTGCGACAGCATTTGGCCCAATGAGCGGTGGGAATCCCCCAAGGCCACCCCACATAGGGATGGGCCCATTTGGTTAGGAATGGGTTTGGGACGCCCAACCCGCCCATGCTTGGTCACTGGACCATTTGTTCAGTCAGTGGCATTGCATTAGTAATGACGCCCAATTTTCCCACAGGAAGCTTTGAAACCTCATTAATGGTGTCTGATGCTATTACCTGCCCATCGGGGGTAATGCCTAACAGATTTGGGAGGGGAGATTTTCTGATCATCATGTTAACCAAATCACAACCGTCAGGCATTCCAGCCAATAGATCAGTCTTCATACCTTTTCAGCCATTTGAAATCTGAGCATCAGGATGATTGCCACTCAAATTAGTTACAATCAATTTCATTTTGGCAATCTCAGCGCAGATTTCACTGATTCCTTGTAGCAGTTCTGCAGAGGAGAGTGTGGGTACCAGAAGCAGTATCCAAAGCAGGAGGGCTGTTACCCAGCGCTTGTCTACCATGTGAGTGAGATCGCCCTGAGTAACGAGGGGTACTGCCATCCTCTTTGGTGCCTTCTTGCTTGGAAATGGGAAAATGGCCCTATTGACACCCAGAGGATGTTCCCCAGGACTTACACCCTACTACAGAAGCAATCAAGGAACTGAGTTTTGTTTTTATATAGCTTTTACTAAAATTTTGAAAGCAATTCTTTCTCAAAATTTTTGACATGAATATATCCTATGGCTGGGGGGTATGCTCAAAATCAAGGCAAGTATGAGATTATAGATAATGAGCTTAAATCATTAGAGATAGCTATTGTTTTTAAGTAATTTGACTAATAAAATCTAATAAATATAAAATAAATTATTGTAGATGGCAATCAGTAAATTTTAGCATGCATTAATCAATAAAATCAACCGTGTAATTTTATACATATTAATATTAATATTCCTATGACTAGGGGGTATGTTCAAAATCTAAACAAGTATCAGATCATAGATGATGAGTGTCAGGAAGTTGATATGACTGGACGATATGCTACCCATATTATCAGACTGGAGGGGGATCAAGATGAGTCTCAAGATATACAAAAAAGGGATACACGAATTATAATCAAGCAAAATGATGACATTCAACAAATTGAGAGGATTTATGCCAAGAATTGATACAAATGAGATTAATTCAAAAAGGGAAGAAGTATAGAAGATTACCAAGCTGAGGATGCATCCAGCTGGGGGAACTGAGGTATAAAAGTCTCATGGAAGATTAAAGGGAAGAGTCTTTTTACAACGGAAATGGGAGCGCAAAGAAGTCTGCAATTTATATTAGAATAAAGGTAGAAATAAGGGGCGATAGCTCCATATATATTTTATCAAGTTTATTATGATGTCAGCAATCCTTATATTGTCCAATTTGGTTGCTCAGTGGCTAATACCCTGTGCAAATCTAACTCAGCGGAATTGAGCCCTGATGCTGAGAAATAACAGTGGTGCTCACTACAGGGAACCACTAAGCAATGTAGTTTTGTTAAAATAAACAATAGAATACAATGACAAGTGTTGGGATTTTTGCCCATATTCCCAACCTGCTAGATTACCTGGTATTGCTAGGGAAAAAATTCCCTAAGGCGAAGTGAATTGGAAATTGTTTGACCCAAATTTTGGAGGAACTACGTTTGGGGGATTTTAGGATATTTATTTGGTTGTATCTATCAGGGATCGATCCAGATGAATACCTAATATCTCATTGGGCAGAGCGGCTGATGAAATAAGGGCATCTGATAGTAATTAACTATCAGGTGTACTGATTGGGATCAGTCAGGTTTCATTACTGACTGATTGGGAATGTATAATGAGTTGTGAGGCGAGTGATGCCACCTGCAACTAGTGAATCAATTGGTTGCTAGCCAATTATGGATGATTTGCTTGGATCGAGAGGAAAACATTAATGATACATTTCTGACACTCTCCATTTGAGGTCTTGAGGATGTCTAACGTTGGAATCCTAGTCAGGATGGGGAAGACCATCGCTTCCAAGATGAAGAAGGGTGATTCAATGGCAACGGCTGCTGTTTCATTAAAGAGGTATCAACTGAGGGTTAGACAGTTGAATCCCCTATAAATTCCCTAGAATTCACTATAATAAAGAACACACTCAAGTAAAAACACTCAAGTAATACACTGAAAATTACTCACTGATTGACACAAGTTTACAGTTGGGAAAGAACTAATAAAGAACCTTATTAGTTTGACTGTAGATTTGGTAATAGTTAGACTATCAGCATCTAGCGTGAAGATTCCATCTCAAGGATATTATTGCAGAAGGCAATAATTGGTAGACTCATAGAGAAGATTAGAGATCCAAGTGGGGATCTAGAGATGAAGGGAACCATGGCTAAGGTATTGCTGCCAGCTGTGTGTTTGGCCAAAGGGGACTGTCATCAGAGGATCTTAACAAAGATTGAGTGGACAGGATTTAGGGAATGAATCCCTAAGAGTGCAATATTCAGTATTATTGGAAATACTGGCCAAAGCGTTGGTCCTGAAGATAATTCTAACTTGACTACGGATAATAGTTGTCATACTATTATCAGATTATATATATTCTTACAACGCAAGGTGCACGAGGAAACTGAACCTGTGCAGTAGAAAGATTACTAGGGTTGACCTCCAATAATCAACTCCTAAGAGTAAAATTTTTACAACAAGTCCTCATCTAATCTGACATAACCTGATCAGATTCTGGGCGCAGTATGCTGAAGAAGCCCAGGAGGCACCTAACCCCAAACCAACATTATTCAATGTCACCAAACCAGGAGATGATGAAGTTATGATTAATTTGCAATTTGAGAATTTCCTGGAGCTGACGACCAACCAACAAGGACGCTCCACAAATGTGACTCCACAACAACTTAGAAATATTATGGAATGGCTGTTGCACGGATATCGCCTATATGAGGATGAGACTGGGAAAATGCCCTGAGTCTATTCTAAAACCAACGCGATCAAGAAAATTGATACACACCATACATGTCTTATTTGGACGTGACTACTACAGGGTTAGCTCGCCGCCTTGGTACCCACATAATTGAGGAATATTTAGTTGCTTATGTGCAACCTTCGATTCACCAGCTACTGCATGTTCTGTCTCATCATAATATTAAAATTAGAGATGTATTACAGTTTGCACAAGCACAGCATCTTGATACTTGCCTCCTGATCAACCGCCTTGATCATTTGTTTTTGGAAATACAAGGGGCGCTGGCACAGATGGATCATTGTGTTGGGGAAATCCGCCGTCAATTAGACATTCTGGTACCACAGTTAAATTCAGAATTACCTTGATTAATAAGAGAACTGCTGGATCAGCATGGCCTATCAGCAGAGTGGGTTCAGGACATAACCACCTTGGGGAATAATACTGAGCGCTTTATGATGGAGCTAGCCAAATGGGCGGAAGCTCTTGAAGCCGTAATTGCCCAGCTCAAGGAAAGAAGGACCCTGATGGAACAGCAAGTAGTGGCCCAAGTCAGCTCTCTATCAATAGAAGTAAACTAACTTTGTATTGAATGGAATACCCAGCAAACAACAGATAACGCGCTTATCCTTCTGTCAATGTCTCCCAAGTATCTCCAGCTTATTCGTTGAGTTACACAACTGGAAGTCATTAGTCAGGCTGAGCGCCAACGAGCCTTTCCTCTTCTGATTGGTGAGACAAGAGAGTATGCAG
>JAKSZP010014099.1:0-17862 GCA_022478985.1 Massospora cicadina | reverse complement strand
ACCAGTCTGGAAGGTTTGAATTACACTTCCAATGGGGCAGGTTTAATATTGAAGTTACACTGAGAGGATTCTCCAAAAATGTGTTAAAATTCAAACGGAAATATAGGTTATGAATCGACCTAATTAATATTATGAAAAGAGGGAATATTTATAGGCTTTTAAAAGCTCATAATCTATCAGAGTGAATTAATCTCTGCGCGATCAAATTCCTTTAAACAATTGATCAGGATGAGATTGATCATCAACCTTGATAGATTGAGATATATTACTCACTCCTTCCAATGATGTTGGGGGAATCAATGGGGCGGAATTTTCAGAAATAAAAGAATTTGGCGAAATCACAACACTTGGTTTGGAAAAGCTCACACTTTTAGCATTAATTGTAAGATTTTGCCTTGAAATTCTCTCCATGACAGACACAAGGTGGCGGGCATGAGATCCTTAATTTGGGGAAAATACCAGTATGTTGTTCATGTATGCAATTTGCGCAAGTACCCATAAGGTCTCCCAAGACAGCATCAATGAGCCTCTGAAAGCAGGCGGGAGCATTCTTCAAACTAAACGGCATATTTTGAACTGGTATATACCTTTCCAAGTGCAAAAAGCGGTCAACCACTCCTAGCCTTCTTTAATGCAGATCTGGTTGAAAGCGTTAAACATTCAATCTTGCTGAACACCCTTGATTTCTCCACGTAGAGGGCAATCTGTTGCTCCAGAGGGAGCGGATGGGGGTCAGTCACTGTTACATTATCAGATTGCCATAATCAAAGCAGGGACGAAGTGAGCCATCAGACTTCTCTACAAACCGGAGGGGGAGCACACAGGTGAGAAAAACTTAAAGATTTGACCCTTAGAGAGCATGTCGTATACCCAAGCGTCAAAGGCAGCCTCTTCCCTCAGGGACAGGGGATAAATTGGAGAGGATATCTTGACGAGATCCTCAGTCTACTTAAACTCAAAGTCAAACTTGGTGTGCATGGGGAGTGGGCGGGCCTTTGTGTGATTAAACAGATCAGCATATCCACGGATGCATTCTGGCAGAATAAGTGTTAGGGTCAGGGCCTTAGTAGGTTGAATAGAGGCTAGGCTATCTTAGGAGAGGGGCCCCCCTTCTGAGGAGCACCGTGGCTCTCTCATCTAAGCAAGGGATGGTAACCGTGACTCCACCAGGAAATTGTGCATGCATGGTAGAGTCTAAAAGGTTAGTGGCGATGTCAAATCGGCGCCACCAGCCAACCCCTAAAGTAACAGATTATATGAGGTTTTTTATAGAGAAGAAGCTACCAACAAAGTAACCATCACCTGCAATGAAAGGATCAGATGTTAACACATGATAACTTGGAATGGTTTTGAGATGCACCACCTTTCACAAACTGACCAACTTCCGGGGGTAGCTCCAGGGCCTCTTCCAACTCTTGGCAAATGAAGGTCTCAGTTGCACCGGTGTCCACCAAAGTGAGTGCTTAAAAGCTCTTCCTTTCAGAAGAAAAAGTAGCCATGAACAAGAAGTAAGCAGAGGAGGGTTTTTCCCTCAGAGCCAAGGGATTAAAGGATGGCTCCAAGCCCAGAGGTCGGCGTATAATGTGGAGTATCCCCTGAAAAATTTACCCCATATGACTTCACATTGCCATAAAGTTGTCCACGGGACTCAAATGGTTTGGGGTAGCTTAATTTTCTATGTTCAGCGGGAGTAAGATCTGTATCACATGAGACTACACTAGTCAGGACAGCCAAGCATTTGGTGGGGTTAGCCACGGCTAGCTCTTCTTGAATCATCCTCTCATGGATCTCTACTCGTTTCTGGATGGAGTCCGCCACAAGAGGTGACTCTGGAGTGATAGGAAAGAGTTGTTCAACTATTCCAACTGGGATGACAGGTTGGACAGAAGGCATAGGTTCCAAAATGGCAACGTCAGTAAATACTCTGGAGAAAGTGAATGCTCTGTATCACATGGGTTAGACTTACTAACTCCCTCTACTTTTGAGGAAAAAAGCGAGTGGTACTCCGTGGAGCGTGGCAGTGCAGGGCCAGTAGTGAGGGGACCCCCACCTATGACAGAGGTTTCAGTCTCACCTTCCAGCGAGCTCACTGCTGTTCCAAGTGGTACTGGGAGAGTACGGAAGTAGGGTATTCTAGAATCAGGTTGGAAGTGTCCATAACAGCCAGTGTCTCAGCTGGATATGTCACCACTGGATCAGAAACATGTTGGTGCCCCACAGTGATGGAGTTGTTAAGTTCTAGGTTCTAGAGTTCAGCGGTAAAATTAGGCTTGGTGGCACAAAGAGGTGATAGACAACAGGGATGCAAAGATGGAGCATGTCCCAGATAAAGAGGGGGGATGGTTATCCCATATGCCAATGGAAGCACCATTATTATCTAGAGACTTGCGGAGAAGGGCCATTTTCAACTGTTCAGAGATTCCAACCTTGATGCTCGCTCTTGAAAGAGGTGCAAGTATTGAGCTGTAGTGAGGTCTTCTTGGGACAAGTGTACAAAGGAGTTATAGTCCTCAAAGGTAGCAGGGGAATACTCGCATGGCTTGACAAAGGTTTTCAACGCTGGGAGAGATTCCAGGAGGGATCTATTATTTTCACCCGTGGAGTTTAATCATTGGTGAGCTCCCTCTGAAATCTCAAGAAGCAGCAGCTGGAGAAGGAGGACGTCAGCTAAATCCTTGCCATGAGACTAATGGCGGTTCTTAAGGATGGACAACGTGTTGAAGATCTCATATTAATTTTGGAATCACGTAGAAAGTGGAGATTTTACTGGTAGTGTCAGGTACTGCATACTTTATGAGCATCTTGAGTGAGGGGAGCCGCGCAACACCCTCAGCACACCCTTTGAGGAAGTTAACAACCAAGGCCAGAAGGGATACAAAAGTACCACCCCAGTGGACCGCTTCAACGGGTGACAATTCTGAGAGGATTGGGCTAACTCTAACCACCTAACAGTAGAAGAAACTCACAAAAAATCCAGGCTTTTCTCAGATAATGTCATGGAAACTGGAGCGCAGGAGGTCGCTGGAGAGAAAGACATAGGCCAAATGTGATACAACAAGGCAAATGACCCAACAATACGAAGAGAAGTCCTAGATGATCAGTATTGTGTTTTCAAATAAATCTGTGGAACAAAATGCACACAAAACTGGCCATATCAATGAGTGACAAGAGGCCCTGGGAACTTGGAAGGGTGGCATAAAAATCCAAGGTTAGTCCAGAGAAATATGAGTTAGTGGAGCCGGCGGTTAGGTGGTGGAGTGAGTGGAGGGCTCATGTACAGAAGGGGGTGCAAACCAGAGTGAAAAACGAACCTCAGCCATCACAGATCTTCAGAGAGGTATATTTTATGTTAAATAAAACAAAAATTATACAGGAAACTAGCCTAAAATTTCTAGACTTTATTAGGGTGATCAAAATACCTGAGAAAAGCAAAGCCTTTCTCATCTTGGGACTTAATTTATAGGGGGTTGCTTCACGAAGATTCCAGTGGATATTGGAATCTGATATGAGCTAAAAATTCGTCATTTTTCAAAAAATCAAAGTTTTTGAATTTGCCCAAATTTTGTAATCTCATAACTTGTGATTTTCTGGGTGTTAAGTTCGATTTCCGCTTGGGTTTTTGCCTCAAATAAGCTGTTTTCCTCAGCCCTGGTGGCAAATCCAAACCTATTTTTTGTCAATGACCTTAGATAGGTCATTGGTGACCCTTAGGGGTTCTGGTCTCTGCCCCAAGGGCTTGTTGGACTTGGCTTTAGAAGGGCGGTTAATTCCAGGAAATATGTCACTAGCTGTGAAAGATTTAACCTATCAGAGCTCAGAAAACTCGCCTCACATTTAGAGAACAGCTAATGAAAATTTGATTGTGAAAAGATATATCTTTTTTAGCACTAGGTGGTCCCAACCTAAAGGATTGACACACCGATCTAATTGTGAAAAGATATATCTGTGAGGCAAAAATAACATTAATTTTACCCATTCATTAGGCGCAAAAATATTTTAATCCTGTGGGAACCCTTACAGCTCTATAAAAGGGGATGGTCTCCGAGTGTTGGTTGTATTAGATTTGCTGTAAGAGGGGAGGGACCTCAGAAGGGCTCCCTGGATTTGGCCGATGATTTGGTGCAATCTGACTGCTCAAACTTGTGTTTATTGCCCAAATATTAAGAGTGATAGCCCTGATTTGAGGGTTCCACTGGATCACCCAGGGTTTTTTGGCCAATATTTTTATTATTTCCCTCTAAACCACTCTTATCAATACATTGTACTTGTAATTGTCTGACAATAAAATACAAAAATGTGTAAAAGTCTTATATCTATGAGACTTTTCACTTTTGCTCTATTAAATGAAACAAGATAGTAATATAAGTTAATCTGATTCCCAACTCTTCTGTTGTTGCACCAATAGGAACTGCAGCTGTTGTTGATTAATTAACCCTCAAAGGGCATTTACAATTTTGTTGAAAACTTCATCTTTCTAGTCAGATTCCACCATCAACTTGAACACGACCCCTCAAAAGTTGAGTATCAGAAGAATGTGTCCAAAAGTCTTCACTCAACTTCAGTGCATTATCTTTATTAAGATAGCAACATAAATAGGTAATGGGTTCTTTTGTCCATTAACAGAAGATCATATTAACTAAAAGGGTTAACTTCGGAAGTTTTACCAAAAAGCGTTATTGACACATAACAACTAGCAAAAAAACCATATTTGATTGATAATAAACTCCACTTAATTAACACAAGATAGTTAGATTATTAAGTGCCTGCTCTCATCACTTTTGCTGAGCATCAACTTGCTCAATACATTAAAGCAAAGGACACTGCCAGCCTCATCAATGAAAAACACCACAAATATACCTCTTAATGTCACATGTTGCTGATGATCCTACCACAACGTTGTCCGCCATGGTCTGCCAACTAAAGCAGGCACCAGACACAAGTATCCCCAAAGCTATCTCATCTTCTGATATGGCTTCCTAGGCTGTTAGCTGAGGTGCCATATTGGGAAATTTTTCTACTTCTAATAATCCCTTTGTTTGTCCCATTTGCAAATAAAGATGCATGGAGGCTCCCCCTTTTTTGTGTTGGGCACTACTAGTGTTAAAAAAGATAGTTAGATTATTAATCACAAATCATTAAGTGAATCAATTATGCAACATCGTATGCAATCCTCCCTGATGGAACATCAATAATTTAGTAGGATCAAATCCTGTTAAATTAATCAATATCCCATAAGGGATAACAACCACCATAGCTATCATATATCATACTATAGTTCCCAAATTTGCTAAGGTAGATCAATCCAGAAGACAAAGCAGATATAATTATAATTGGTTAATCTAGATTATGTGGCATGCTGAAATCCTAACACATATTACCGCTTGATCAATCTATCCAGTGATGATAGATTCTCAGAGGCAGACACCACTTCATTCTCAGGCCTGAATCATTCGCCATGGTTTAAATTTAATTTTCTATAAGCAATATTTTTAAACTTGCTCTATGCATCTCTTCAAGCCCCTTTACCTTAGTGTGTTTCATTTTCATCTTCTTCTCACTTCTGCCTCCTTAGACTGTGGTTCTATAGCCCCATTCCATACCCGGACCACTTTGGTCAATTTTGCAAACAATATGTTCTGGAAAAATTATATTACTTCAGGTTGGTCTTTTATGATTCCATGACATTTAAGGCTCTTCTTGGTTGGCTTTACCAAAGAATTCCATTATTCCTGTACTCCCCAGGCTGGGCTTTCTGTTTTTGATGAGATTATCATCTTACTTTTCTTCCTCATGACTCTTCACATCAAACTCAGTTTAAACATGAGTTAATCCTGCCAAGCATTCTTGCTTCTTTTTCTACTGTCTTTATAGTTCATACCATCCACTTTGCACAACTATGGAAGGTGGGATCGCCAACTGATACTTTTGGTCATGGCAACAATAAGAAGGTATTCAATTAATATATGTTTTTTTCTTATTTTTTAAGGATAATCTCCTTGTCATGATTTATTTCATATAATTTTTCTTTTTTTCTCTATGTTTTTATTTTTTTTATATATTTTTCTCCTATATTCAATACTCAAAATATTTTCTATGGACCCAATTCAATATATAACCATCAATTATGTTTCTAGTGTATAAGCATCTGTTTTCATCTTAGTAATAAACTCAAAAGGACCTTACCATAAGGCGTTCATCTTGTTTCTTCTTACAAATCCATGAGTATTACAGTAGGCTACCCTATCTCCCATATGGTGCCATATTAAGCTCTGGTTGATTTATATCATTCTTCTTTGCTCTGGTTGATTTATATCATTTTTCTTTGCTCTGATTCTTCTCAATAATGTCATGTCAGATGCCTGTGATTTTATTTGAACTTAGCGTTCGCTAGCCAGGTTGAGCATTTCTCTGTGCTCATCCTCAAAGATGGTTCCACTGCTGAATACAAAATTGGTGTTGGTAAGGCTATTCATCTATATAAAAGTATGAACTGTGTTTTCCCTGTCTCTGTATGACATCTTATTGTAAGCTAAGGTAATTTAATTCAGATAAGATCCCAAGTGGAGGTTTTCCCCACTACCAATTTTCTTAGCATTGCGGCCAGAGTTCCATTGACTCTCTCTACCATTCCATTTGTTCTTGGATGGTATGGAATGGGAATAATCCTCTGATTTCCATTATTTGTCTAGTCTTGGTATGATGTAAGATGTAAAGTTGGTTCCATTATCACTTAGTAACACTTGTAGGCACTAGTTCTGGTAACTACTTTTTCCAAAATAAATCACGTAGTACTTGTAGGATCTACTCTGTTAATGGCCTTCATCTCGACTCATCTGGTCAGATAGTCTATTGCAACTATAATGTTCATTACTCTCCCAGTACTAACACCAAATGGTCTCATATTGTCTATTGACACCATGTGCCAAGCGAAACCAGGGCTTACTAGCTAGTATCCCATCACATTCTTGTGGGCTTGTGGAGTTGATAATCCTTGAAACAGGTTAGATAATCTGCGGCATTAGTTAATTAGTTCTAATATAATACTGGCGTAGATGATCAATTGTTTTTTGTTTAACCATGCCCTACAACTTTTTGCATGTCTTGATTAAGTTCTGAGTGTTCTGACAGTTTATAGATTAAGTAACATCTTTGGTCAAGAAACTTATACCGCTGTCCATTATTTATCTCAATATTTTCCATCACTTTCTTCAGCGCGCTTTGAATCTCTTGAAAAAAATCCACAACATTCCCTTTGATCATTCGTTGTAATAGTTCAGGCGCTTGCTGGTATATGACTTGAATGTCAGGTAATCTTAATAATCCATAAGCATTCTGATGGGATGATCTTGCTTAGTGTATAATCTTGAACTCATAGGCTTGCAGTCTTAGATCACACCAAGCCAGTCGCCCCTCTGGTTCTTTAAGATTATTCAACTAACATTAAATTGAGTGGCTGGTCACAAACTTTAAGTGTTTCCTATGAATATAAACTCAAAATTGTTTACAGGTATATATTACTGAGATGCACTTGCGCATTGTCATGTTGTAGTTCCTTTCTGCTGGCGTCAATGTCCAACTCACATATGCCACCTGTTGCTTTTCTCTGTCATTATCTATTTGACTTAAAATGGTTCCAATTGCCGTTGATGAGGCATTATAAGAAATATAGACTTCCAATTAAAACTTGGGTATTTCAGAGCAAGACTAATCATTAGATATCTTCTGAGCTCATTAACACTACTTAGGCCTCCTCATTCTACACTGATTTATTTTTGAATCCTTCGATAGGTGAAATAGTGGTTCAGAAAATTCCACAAAAGATCTAAGATAAATTGGTGATGATACATGATCATCTCATTAAAGACTTGTATGTCTTGAACACTCATGAGATTGTCATCCGTTCAATGGCCATTATTTTCTGTGGCTGCAGTTATAATCCGCCAGAGTTTATCACAAATTCCAAATATTAAAGCTTTTTTTAAAAAATATTTTCACGGCTTGATCTTCAAGTTTGCTATCACTAGAAGTTTAAACTCTTCATAGAGTGTTCCAGATGATTAGTGAACGTCCTACTGAAAACATTGATGTTGTCCAAGTACATCAAAACGCAGTACAACTTCAGGTCTATTTATATAGATTCCATAATCCTCTATAAGTCGCCGTTGTGTTACATAATCCCTGGAAATTTTTGTTGGATGGTATAACCCTTGTGTGATGATTATTGCCCAATTCTCTTGGGCTTCCATTTGGCAAGTCTGTCTGTCAATACCCAATATTAAATCCATTGAAAAAAATGAAATTGGCTTTACCTAGATAATTGAGTGCATGATCTATCCTTAGCAGCGGATATAAATACTTATTAGTGAATTTATTCAATCATGGTAATAGATTATCACTCAATTTGATCCATCCTTTTTCTTCACAATAAGTTTCAGATTCACCCATGGACTCAAAGAAGGTATAAGGAGCCCATACTCAAACAGTTTACTGGATTTTTCACTGACTATCTCATCAGCAGCCTTGAATTGGCAGACAGGTCTCATTTGGATTGGTGGGTATTACCCAAGGTCAACCTTATAGATCACATTTTTAGAGCGTTTGATGTCATGATCATCCTGAAAAATATCATACATTTTTTAAATAATCATAACACTTCTTCCTGCTAATGTTCTGATACACCATCCAGTTGCTCTCAATAGACCAGTACATTAACGCTTTTAGTAACATCTGCTAGTAATCCCATCTCTGTTAGTGGTCCAAAGTCATGTAACTCTCATATTTCAGCCATCAAATTAAATGCGCTAATGTTAAAACTTGGTTTTTCTTACCTTCATTGTTTTATCATTAAAATTTCCCAGTAGTACCCAAATTTCACCGTGGACTGGCATTATATAAATGGAGCAATGAAGGCATCAATCTCAATTTGTTCAACGCAATGCAACTTCTCCAAAAAATTGTTCCAGTAATTTTCAATGTTAACCCTGTGTTAACTAATATTTGCATTCCCAACAAAATGTTATTCATCATTTTCATCCTCAATGATATCCCAAGTTTTTGAGAATCTGCTTTGGCATTTCCCTGATTTTCATTTCTACCAAATTTATTAGATGGAAATTATGTCATTATTGTAAATTAGATTTACAAAATTATTTTCTTCATCAGAGTAGTTTCTCCTTCTGCTGATATATCAAGGGCGGAGTTTGCCCCATTTGTTTGGGTATTCTCCACAAATCACATTTTACACCATACTCTTGGGAATTCTATTCTAAAAAAGATGTTATAATTTTGGTTTTCCAACACTATGGTGGGGGCTGATACCGCCAGTGATCTAAAATAAAGTGCTAATCTATTATATGCTCCACAGGATGTCATAGTATTTGGTATGGCAGTTCCATATTCCTTACAATGCTCTAAATCTGGAGAAATTTTTATTCATCTCACCATTTGGTCAAAACAATATCAATATGCACTCCACTGTTGATTATCACCCATGCTCTTACTCAATTGACCATGTTGGACTTTAGGGTAGGATTAAGCTTGTTGGTGCATAAAGCCTAAACAACAAAAAATGGGGGTTTAAAACCACTTAGTATATTTAAAATAAATAGGCACTAAAACTAAAATATTATAAGTTTTTTATAGTTTATTTGAGTGCTTTGGGGTAAAAAAAACGAACTCTCTTTATATTAAACCCTTCAGTGTTTAAATTGTATCAATGTTCAAGGTAAATTCAATGATAAATTTGAAATAGCTTAAAATGGTTCAAATTAGTAAATATGGGATTCTAGCCTATTAAAGCTCAGAAAACTCACTTCACTTTGGCTGAACAATGGATGGGGTACTATTTTTGGCTAAGATGTATCTGTGGGGTAACAAATCGATAATTTTCAGCCAATCCCCATTTGATAAAATTATCGCACCTTGGGGACCACGCCAAGCCTATAAAAGGGGTGGTCCCTGCATAGGTTCTAAAAGAAAACTGGACATGGCTGGGGGAGAAACCTCTGATAAACTCCCTGGGTTCCCTTGTGTGGTTGGGGCAAATCATTTATTTGATTTTTATTAGGGAGTACATGATTGGAGACAATGCACTCAAGGGATGGAGTAGGCGAGATAGATGGAAATATTTCAAAGTGGGTTGTAAATGGAGTGGTTTTATGCTATTCACACAACCTTGGCATCATGCCTTGCTGTGGGTTGCTGTTGGGGGAAACCTCAGTAGCCTCAGGTAAATGGGCTTTTCATAAACACGTTTGTTGCACCATGGAAAACTTCAAACATGTGTGAAATGGCCCAAGATGCTACTCGCACATGCTGTTTTGGTGGAATGGCATCCCCAGACAGCCAGTAGCCAAAGTTTTTGTTTAGACTAAAGAGGAAGTTATTGACAGCCCTAGCTGGGTCAGACCCTCGTTGGATTGCAGTGGCGGCAACCCAATTATTATGGATCTCCCATAATAGTAAAACAAAAATTCTTTTGTTGCAATCAAGGTCTCAATGCCTTGACCCAGCCTAAAAGAGTTAGTCCTCAGCTATGTGGTTGGGATTTGTTTTTATAGCTGTGCTAAGCGCACCAATTCTTCCCAGACTCTTACCGCCTTTTTACATGAAACATACCTGTGGAGCAGTAAATCTTCTTCGCTGCACACTGTGCACTGCCAGTGCGTGGCGTTTGAGTGCTCCCCTGTCTTAAAAGTCATTTAACAACTCTCCAACGCAAAATTGTAATTTTGGGGTGGAGTAGAGGCTCACTCAATATTCGCCAAGTAGTATTACAAAGTTCAGGAGAGTGACTTATTCCCCAGAAATCCAGCGCTGGAATTGGCTGGATGCTTGAGCCCTCATAATTTACATTGACTGGTGGTGCTGGATGCCGATCTAGTTTAAAAAAAATTTTGTTTTCACCCATGGCGCGTTTTATGAGGTTTGAGTTTGATTTTGGTTATGTTTTTTGTATTTTAAAATATCAGAGCATCGCCTTGGCCTCAGGTTTCACGTCTCATCGCCCTACTAACCCTGTGCGTAAACCTAGGTAATTGAGTAGGGTGGTTGGGTATCCTGGGTTCCTGAGAGCTAGATTTCTGACTATTTGGTTCCTTGCTGCTGATGCCCATGGAGGCGGCCTCCTTTCTTGTGAGGTCACAGCACTGATCCATTTCATAAATATGTTCGCAGCGTTGCGTTCAGGGTCTATTAGCTCCATCCCGCCTTCAGAATTTGGCCCCTTAGGGTGGTGATCCTGGCTGGGGGGAGCATGAGCCCCATAACCAAGGTTGTAGAATTAATGTGAGTTTTTTAAAAATAAATCTTCTAAAGGCAATAGCATGTGCAGGGTACAAATTTTTTGAGAAGAGCATAGTGTTGGCAAGGCGACATTTTCCAGCCATAGATGTCTTTCTGAACTTCCACCTTGCCACTGTCCTTTGGATATCCTGAAGTAGCTTCTCTTCCACCCCTTGAATAGCTATATCTGCACTTGTGATTGGGATCCTTAGGTGCTTGATGGGTTCTTTGGGCAAGGCATCTGAAAGGGTAGTTGGATAAAGTTGGATTTTTTACGTTTCTTCACTTTGCTTGTGTTTGTGACTTTTCTTTTTGTCATCTTGTTTTTTGGGCCTGGGCACTTAGCACTTGATAGCACCAAGGCTTGGGATTTGGCTTTGTTGAATTTGGATTGGGGAGGCTTTTTCATAAAGGCTGATTATCTCCTCTACCTTTTTAGAATCCGCCTTGAAGGAGACTTCTACCACACAGTCATCTAAAAAGGCCAAACCCTTAAATGGTTTTTGCCCCTTACTCTATGCCAGCTAACTATTTCTCCATCACTTTAGAAGGTGGTCAATTGTGAGGTTTTATAAGGTAGGGCTAAGTGGGTCCCCTCGAAGGAGGCCTCTTTCTGGTGTGACAGGAGGTGAAATAAATGCAGACCCTAGAACTGAGAAGGTGGATGTCAGCTGATGGTTCGCTATTCATGAGATATAGGGTTGGGGAAGCCCTGTTTGTGAAGTATTGCCACCAAGTATTCCCAGTAAACTCTTCCATATGCCTTAGCTTGGTCTAGAAAGCAGATTGTGCCCTTAGATGCTCCTCCCAGTGTGTTTTTTACTTGGTGGATGTTGTCTCAAATGCTTTTCCCTGGGGTGAAACCATGCTGTTATGGGGCAATGCACTCCTTGGCTTTTTCTGAGAGTCGCTTAGCCATTATCTTTCCCATTATCTTCATATCCACGTTGATTAGAGATATTGGGCGCCAGTTGTTCTGATCAGTACGTTCCCCTTTTTTGTGAAAGACTATGGTATAGGCTTCTGCATCTCTTGGGATCACCCTTCCCTCTTACAGACTTGAGTTAAATAGAGATAGCATAGGCTGCTTTATTACTTCATAGTGTGCTTTATAGTACTCATAGGGGATGCCGTCTGGTCCTATAGACTTGTTGGTAGGGAGCCTTCGTAGAACCTGTGCTAGCTCATCCTCCGTTATGGGGTCAACAAGGTTGGTTAGATGCTTGGCGTGGTTGGGAACAGTATTGGTAAAGTAGTTCTTAACATCTTCCTCTGTTGGGGATGACTTATATAGTTCTGAGTAGTAGTGGGTGATTGTTGGGACACCAGGAGGTCTGAAGGCTGGTCCTTCAAAGCTAGCCAAGATGGACGATAAACAGAGTTAATAATTAGTCCCTCTGGCCTCAGCAGAGCGGGGAGAGCTGGAAAGCAGTAGGGATTTCCGGTAGATAAACTAAATGGGGACTTAACCTAACCAGGTTCAGAGGTCCCAAGAGAGAAAACGAACTTCTACTAAAGAGCCAAAAGAGGTAAAGCGTAAAAGTTATTTTATTGAGTGAATCATTTGCACCTTAAATAGTGCTAGTAAAATAAGGTATAGAATAAGGGATATAGGGAATAATCAGCGCAAGCCCTGTTTAAACTTGGAATAGATAAGATTATTGTCATAAATCTTTTAGAGGATAAAGAGTAGTAGGTAACAGATAAGGTACTAATAAGATAAGGTGAAGTTGGAGAAAAGATTAGATAGCACAAAATAAGGTATTCGTTCCCTTCAGGGTAGAATAATTGTTGAGATGTGGATTACCAGCCTGTAGTATCAACTATTGGAGCACTTCAATATTGATTTACCCCAAATTTATCCAATATTAATTGAATTTGGACGATGCTAAGTAAATCAAAGTTAATAATGAGTTTGGGCTTTAGGCCCAACAAAGCATTGATTAGTAGATTAATAATAGTAAATATGTGTCAAGATTGCTCAAAATAAATAATAAGTTGTAAGCCCCAACTTGAGGCTTCATTTAAGGTATTAAAATCCCAACAGTGATGGATGTTACCTCTTCTGGGTTGCAAGTGGTTTAACTTTTTCATGTCTGGAGTTCAGTGAGACTGGCATTTTTGACCTCATTTTGTAAGTTTAGTAGAAAAACTTAGATGGTCAGTCCCCTGAACAGCCCATCTGGCATCTGCTTGGAGGTCTTAATGTGCATTTGGAGTTGTTTGTGTTTCTTGACAATTAGTGTCTGTTTGACTCAATCTCTAGCCAACTATGGTGAGTAGCCGCTACAGGGTGGGTATCTTTCCAGATGGTTTAATGTTCTCTGAGCTTCAGAACTTTCTGCTATTTTCTTCTTTGTGCGACGGGATGCTGCGTGGGCTAGGGCGGATAGGAATTTCCTTTTTTAACCTTTGCCACTGCTGCCATAAGGTGTCAGTTTCAGTGCATCTGGCTAGTTCATCTACATGTCTTTTTTTCTGATCTTCTACTTGGATCATATTCACATTCTTTGGTAGCATCATTTTTCAACGTTGATTTTTGGGTGGTTCTTCCTTTGATTGGATACTAATTTTCTCCATTCTGTGATCTGATAGATGTAGGTCGATTGTTGCAAAATCTTTAACTTGTGATTCCAATGACATGGGTATGAGTATCCAATCCAGTCTAGTGGCGCTGATTAGTTGATACTTACAATATTTGGCCGCGTCAGATTTGGAAAGTATGATTCTAAGGTTGTTTTGGCGTCTAGAATACCTTTTGATATCATTCATTGCTGTAATTGGTTCGATCCTATTGGTGTATTTGTGACATTTGGCCATCTGTCACTAGTTCCGTTCAACCAGCAATCGAAGTCTCCTAGGTAAATCGTTTCTTCTGAAAGGTTCAAGTCAATTAGGCTTCTCAAAAACTCTTCCCCTTTGTCCGCTTCAACATGGGCATATACTGAAGCAGGCAAATATGATTGGTTCCCCATTTGAAGGCCAGAACTAGAACCTTTCTTTTACATGAGAGTGGTAGTTGATGATTGTAAAGACAGCTGTTGCTTTGACTACAAATCCACAAAAGCTAGTCTAGAATGTTCACAAAGGGAGAAAAAGCTGGACCAATCTTCCTCCTTTCCAGTGGTGCACTTTCTCTCCTGCAAGGCAAGCACATCCACCGGTGGGGTTTAGCAGGATCCCTCGTTTCTTATCCAGGGACTTATTAAAAGAGAGTCCTGCTATGTTGAGAGTCCCAATCATTTGCGTGCCCAGCACGCCTGCTATGACTGCATAGGGCCATATTGACCCTGTGCAGCTGCAGTAGCTTGCTTGTGTCTGGACCTAGTTATGGGACTCCCTTAAATGGTTTGGGCTGGTGGTGTGCTTGATTGCCATTCTAGTGGCCCAGAGTTCCGATTTGGTTCTCCATGCATTGAGAACTGTTGTCCTACATCCCGTTGAGGGTTGAGAAACAGTTGGCTTGTGAAATGGGTTTGTTAACTGAACTTGAATGGGTTGGGCACCATTGTGTACAGGTAGGAAGTTTGCGTCGTCCATTTCTGATTGGAATGCCCATTGCGCATAATCTTGCGGCTGCTGGGCTGTTTTAGGGTCGCTCATACTAGAGAGGTGCTCTTGTTGTTCAATGTTGCGCTTGGATGCTTCCTCCAAAGCTGTTGCTTCCTTCTCCTCCTTCTGTTTCTTTAGCTTGGCCTTCTCCGCTGCCTTTCTGGCCTTCTTCACTTCTTTACGTTGCTCTGGGGAGACTGCTTGGACAACCTCATAGTTAGCCTGTGATCCCCAGAGGTGGGCTTTTAATGAGTCCCCCTGATCTACATCTCTTAGACTTTCTTCACGCTCAATAAAACTTTCTTCCCTCCCATGTAGCTGGACAGGCGTTGTTTTTATGCCCTACTTTTTTGCAGCTCGTGCATATGAGCGGCTCTTTTCTGGGGGAACTGAGAAAGGGAGAGACTGATTCCCCTTTGGGTCCAAAATGTACTCTTTGCGTGGTATTGTATTGATGTCACCATCAGCATCCATGCTTGGGCTTATCATTGCTACAGCCTTGTCTGTAGCCAGGTGGGGCAAAAGGCGGTTTTTCTCCATTTCAAAATATACTAGTTTTCCATATGCGCTCAGTCCACTTGTTAGCGCTGCCTTCAGGTAGTCCCACTTTACAGTGGTTAGAGTCCTTTTAATTCTCCAACCAAGTTTTCATCATCTCAAAAATGGGCGCGTGTAATTGGGATATTAGCTGTAATTTGTCCAGCTCCTTGCCTACTCTCAACTTAGTTTAGGTGACTACAAATGAGGCAGATATGGCTGCATCTGCAGCCTCAGCAGTAACGAAGCCATGATCTAAGGTTCTCATTGTGAGTTTTTCAGTCAAGCTTACAGCTTCTGGGAAGCGTCCTGGGATAGCCTGACATACTGCTTCATATCATAGAGGTTCCTCAACGCCAAAGTTAATGGCACACCAAATTCATTAGAGGACTTGGGAAATGCGTGGCTGATGTTGCCAGTTTGGTGAAAATCCTGGACCATCTTGAGATAGTCACTGTTTAGACATATGTTCCCTTTTTTGCACTTCAGTTAAAGTTGATTAGCTGGGCCTTCTGGCCCATGCTGTTCCCCTTCATCGATGCTGCATAGGTGTGTGAGTTCAGTGGATCCAGTCGCTTTGTTATCCCCTGATTGGACGGCACAATTAAGACAAGTTGTAATTGGTTGATTCAATTTAATCACCTGTAAACAAAAGTGATGTTTATGGGGAAAAAGCGTCCTTTTTGGGGCAATCTAATTGCCCAACTTTGTGTTAATTGCCCGTTTAGTATTTGTAAAAGTGTTATCCCAATTTGTGGGGCTCTACCAAGAATCGGTCAGGGTCCTTTGGCTGATAAAATATTTTGTATCATCTAAATTTCCTTATTATCATCAGAATCTTGTAAATGTCAACATTTCCCCATATCGGCCCATTTTGATTAAAACATTATTTTCTTTTTGCCCATAGGACAAAATTTGTACATCATCCCCCTCAAGGATGTTGGGGGAATAGGGCCGTATGATGTGGTCATGTACCCAATTTATGATGATACTGGTAGCCAACCATTTTTTAGGATACTTTTCACCTCTCTTGTAAGTGACAGTGAATGGAGCCTCCCAGATCTAAGCTTGCTACTTCTTGGTGTGATTTGGTTATGGTAGTATAGTACCAAGTCAGACACTTAAGGAAGGTAGGGGAGCCTGAAACTCATTGACCGCTTTTCCCTCTTTTGTAATCATTTTAAGCTAAATTTGTCATAGCCTCAGATTGAAGTGGAATTATACGTTGAGCCAATCTTCTCCTGGCTTTTTCAGGTTACTCAACTTGAGAAGAGATTACCTTTTTAGCTAAAAGGGTGGGTATCCCTAGTTCCCACCCATACAGAACCTGGAATGGGGACATTTTCAGGATCCAGTGATAACTAATCCGGTATGCCATAAGAGCACTGGGTAGGAATTGATACCAGTGAAGTAGATTGGAGGGAGGCCATTTTATGCAGAATGGAAACCAAGGTTCCATTGGCTCTCTCCACAGTTCCATTGGTAGAGGGATTATAGGGGGCTGAGAAGAGTTTCTGGGTCCACATAGACATAGCCAGGATCTTGACAACTCTGGAGGTAAAGTTCTTATCATTATCGCATGTAATACTTGGGGACAACCATGGCGAGTGAAAGTATTTTGATTGTAAAAATGTTGCGCTGGCCTTGGCCATTTGGGCTGGGAAAACCACGGCTTCAACCCACTTAGTAAAGTGTTCAATACCTACAAGGATAAATTTATTCCCATTGGTAGTCTGTGGGAGGGGGCCTACTATATCTAGACTGATGGTATGGAATGGTTGTTGAGGGGTAGTGGGTTGATATTAGTATTTATTCTTAAAACTGGATTGCTTATTACATGTGAGTCAGGCATCTAAGACTTTGACAGTAGTGTTAAATCTCAGCAATTCAGTATGTACCCGCTAAAGGGTTTTTACACAGGGTTTCCCCCATTGAACAATTAGAACGGTCAATATGATGATTGCCTGTTCCTTAACTACTCTTGTAACCACTTAATTTTATAATAACCATAGGAGCAATTCCCAATCACTTCTTTATTTGAATATATCTTTTAGCAGATCCTCCCCTAGTCTGCTCTCTTCCTTTTTCTTCTTTCTTCACTTTTTCCAAGACTACTTCTCCAGTCCCCTCATTTCAATGATATCCCAGCAGCCTCCATTGGTACCTACTCTTCCACTTAGTTTATTCATGACACCATCTTTTTATTGGTTTCAGCTTATTATTCTTTAATTATATATCACCTTGATTTGAGGCAATCCAAAACCCTTTTGTCAAATGTTGACATCGCCTTATCACCTTATTCAACCAATTTCCCAACGATCTTGATATTGCCTTATTTCAAAGCACTTACATTACCATTACAAGTTCGATTTCAATGACTCCATTCATTTCGCCATATTGACTTAGGGCTTATTGTCCAGTCATATTGGAATTGCGACATTACCCCCTCCTTGACTGGACAATGAGGCTCCTATTGCTTATATGCTTGGA
>JAKSZP010014098.1:0-17941 GCA_022478985.1 Massospora cicadina | reverse complement strand
AGTGATCCTTTTAACTTCATAAATACTAAAGCGCATAAAAGCAAGTTTTCCCTAGTTAAACATTGTTTGGATCCAAATTTCACTATAAGAGATTCTTTAACCTCAGCCCAGGTGTGTAGCATATCCATATAAGGGACCATCAGTTCTTGGGCCAAGCAACTTAAATGAGGAAGGGTGTTCTTGACCTTCTGGTGGTCAGTCGCCCCTTCCATAGCTGCTTCATAAACGTATAAGAAAGAAGCAATAATACCCTCAACAGGGGTTAGTTATCCTTCAAGGTACATTTGAATGGGCGCTGTTTGAGTTTTTTAAGTCTTAATAAAGCGCTTGCTAATTTTTGTTCAAATGCAAATGGCTGGGGTTTAGAAACAGAGAATTGGGTTGCAAGGGTTATTCACCATAACACCCTCCATTTTTGGTAATCTATTTTGGTGTACTACCCCTGAAGTGAGAACACTTGTTGGATTTAGGATAGGAGAAGCTCTCTTGGGTGCGTTAAATCCTAAATACCAATGTATAAGGGGATTGAAACCACTTAATTTAATAAATTAAATAGAAAATAAAAACTAGAAAGGTGTAGGGATTTTTATAGTTTCATTAAGTGTTGTGGGGGTAAGGAAAAAACAAACCCTCTCAACATCTGATTATTTGGTATTTAAAATGGTATTGAGGGTCAAAGGGAATTCATTGGTAAGTTTGGGACAGCTTGTTGCAGTCTGGATAAGGTTATATGAGTGTTCAACCTATCAAAGCTCAGAAAACTCACTTCAATTTAGCTGAATGACAGATGAGGAATTAATGGTAGGCAATATGTACATGTAGGGTAACGATTTAATATATTTTGGTCAATCCCTATTAGCTAAAATTATTTCACCTTGGGGGACCTCCGCCAAGCCTATAAAAAGGGGGGTCATTGCTTAGGTGTTGTAATGGAATTAGATGTGGCTGGGTGAGAACTCTTTGACGGATGCCCCAGAATATCCTGCATGAGTATAGGAATCCAATTACTTAATTCCAAGAGAATAGCCCACCTGGTATTTGGATAAGTGTTCCCCAATTTGCGGGGTTCCACTGAGAATTGGACAGGGTCTTTTGGCTGATAAAATCGTTCATATCATTTAAATCATCCTCATTATTATCAGAAACTTGTAAATGTCTGAAATTTTCACTTTTCAGCCCATTTCAACCCAAAACATTCTTTTCTTGGAACTGTGAGGGCAAATGTCCGACAGTCAACACTCTTTCAATACACTTCAAATGGCGCTAATCAGTGCGCCAGTGTTGCATTATCTGAACTTTGATAAAGAGTTCATCATTCAAACAGATGAATCCCTTTCCACTGTAGGGGCAGTCCTATCTCAAAAAGATAATGTGGGGGAGGAGCACCCCGTAGCGTACTGCAGTCAGAGCCTGAACAGCCATGAACGCAATTATACTGTGATTGAGTGGGAATGCTTAGTGGTAATTTTACACGTAAAAGCAATTTTAAATGTATTTTTATGGGATGAAGTTTAAAGTGTAATTGATCACGCTTCATCAAGATGGTTGCAGAATCTTAAAGAGCCTGAAGGGCGCCTAGCCTGATGGACCCTTAAACTGCAGGCTCATGACTTCGAGATCCTCCACTGACCTAAAGAAAAACACCAGAATGCTGATTGCTTGTCAAGACTCCCAACGATTGTAGGTATGGCGATTTGAGTGACATAATGTACGATGAGATGCTCAGCAGAAAGTATAATGATGAACCGCCTCAAATCATCAAAGTATTAGATGAACTAAGGGCCATTATGTTCCAGAAAAATGGCGAATTGTAAAAGCGGATGGAGATACTATGGTGAATATCCCAAGGCTTTCCAACCAACCATTATAATGAGCACTCACCAAGCAGTTGGACATGGTGGAGTATGCAAGACACTGGAATTTTTATGACCTCAATCCTACTGGAAAAGAATGCAATTTGACAAGCTCAAAACTATTTCCTGTTGCCACTAGTGCAGATGAAAATCTGTTCCACCAGAAGACTTCCTACCAGCTAGTAAAACTGCATTTTGCTTGTAATACAGTTTCCCTTGATGTCATTGGCCCTCTGCCAATGGGAGCTGACTGTTGCAAGTACATTCTGGTGGCTATCAACCACTTGACCAGGTGGGTTGAAGCGCAGGCAATATGCAATTTGGGGGCAATCATGGAGGCTAAGTTTGTGATGGAATTTATTATTCAGTGACACGGCTGTCCACAGTTCATACTTACTGACAATGTAACCAACTTTACCTCCCATATTTTACCCAAGCTTAATAAATTGATGGCCATCCGTGGAGTGCTAACAAACCCATACCACTCTGAGTCTAATGGTATGGTCCAGTGAGTTAATGGAACTTTGGTGAACATACTACAGAAGTTGGTAACGGATTGATCTTCTGATTGGAGCTCTCTTCTTTCCACTGCCATTTTTGCCTATAACATTAGCTATCATTATGCCACAGGGAAGAGCCCTTTTCAGCTACTATATGGATGACACCCTGCCCTTCAGGCTCTTCTTTATGCGTGTGTGGAAAATACCAGCAGAGTGGATCCTCGCCATTATTGACTAACCTAGCGGACACATTGATTAAGTTGCAAACCAAAGCGTATTCCTTCAGTTTAGCCAAGAAGATCAAGAATCAGGCTGCCAATCAGGTACAAAGTAATAGGATGGCTCAATCAAAGATGGCGATATGGTTCTATTCCATGATCAACATGGGTTTGGGTGGAAGCATAAGTTGGCCAACATCTGGATTGGTCCATTTGAGATAATTGAAATGATGGGAGTTGACGCCTACACCATCAAGGACCCTGAGAACAGTTGGAATATCAACCAAATGTATGCAAAGTTCCTTTGGGCCTACAAACAATAAGAGACTTATTGTCCAGTCAAAAGGGGGTAATGTCACAATTCTGATATGATTGGACAATAAGCCCCAAGTCATTACGGTGGAATGGGTAGAATCTGTCAAGCCTGAGTATGAGTACAATTATTTGTGCGCCTTATGATGAGGTGATATTGGGTGAAAATGGATGGATATTGGGTTGCTTCCAAATGAGGCAATCAGGAGATTTCGATAAATGACAGTTAGTTGGTAAATTGCCTCAAATTAGGCGATCATGAATTTAATAAATGAGATCTGCCAGAGCCAATGAGATATGGCGGACTGAATTACTAATCTAAGGAACTGGTATCATCTGAAGTTGCTGAGATATCAGCGAGATGAGACAATCGAGGAGGGGGATTGTTTTTAGGTTAGAGAGAGCGGAGCAGAGGGAATCCAATGAAGGTATTGCGTAAAATAAAGAAGTGTTATTGGGGCGATTGTTCAATACTGTTATATTTATTTATTTAAGTGTTTTCTGAGGACCAACGATCTACATAACATCTTTTCTATTGATCAGCGGGATTGACCCTATGCAAAAAACCTTATGGTGCATATTAACGATTCTGCCAATTTTATAACATAGTACAATGGTTGATGGCAAGCTAAACTTATTGGTTCATTTTGGCGCAGTGCCTCACCTAATGAGTGATTCCTCCCAAAGTATTTAGTAATGATTTTTCGTGAATTTTTACTTTGTTTGTCAACTTATATTAAATAAAGCCCCCCATTATTTTATATTTTATCAAATGGTCCCTTGGGCTGCCCTGTGCATGGACCTCCTAAAGTAGGTTTCAAATAACATTGGTAATTTTAAATTAATTAATTTGTATGCTCAATCTCTTGTACCTATGGGCAGCCTGGTCTTCTATAGATAGAGGGCCTGAAAACCTAGATTCTGATCTGCACTTGGAAATGGCCACCTTTCTGAGGTCCAATAAAGTCCTCACTTTTCTGGTATATCTTTTCATTGATACTATAATTTACACCCTCACCCTGGGCCCTTTTGGGGTTGGCCCACTTTTTGGGTCCATATTTTATGTATTGTTCAAAAGCTGTTCCCTGTTGGTGTGGTGGGGCATTCCAAACCACCTCTAGGAACAAGAGGGTTATAAACACTCTCTTGACATTAGTTGACCAACTCTTTTATTATAAGTTCATTAAAGTTCTCTGCATACGCTCCCTATGAGATTAACTGGGTACATTGGCCATTTTTCACATTCACTAAACTGCTTACCACAGCATTTTCATTTGGATTATTGTTAGTTCAGCTCAGCGTTATTCTTGCCATGGCTGGATGGGAGGTCAGTACCTTTCCTGTTCATACCTGGTTGATTAGACCCTTTAGGATACTTCTAGCATTCTGTGACATAACCAAGAAGTATATTTTGAAATTCAGCAGGCTCTAGCCTCCATGGCTTCTGGAGCCTCTATCCTGGCAATTTTAAATGATTCACATCCAGAGTTTTGTGTTGGATTATGTGCCACTTGTCCCCTGGTGCAGCAAACTGGTTTTCACTGTGCTCTGAGACTAAAATCAATTTTGGAATTCAGTGAAAGGTTTAGACCAGTTTTTGGAGGCACATCATCCTGAAGTTGATTCCTTCCAAACCCTATACAAGTTCTTCACCCTTTGCCAAATGGGCCGCCCCTTGGGGCAGTATTTAAATGAATTTTGCATTTGGTCCAGGATTAATCACTGAAAATATAGTTAAGTTGTCATTTCTACATTTCACTTTGAATCCTCTTACAAGGAACGCTCAGGTATGGCATAGTTCCCCTGCAAACTTCTCCCATCTGATTGAGGATTTTTGGGTTGATTCTGTCACCCCAACCAAGTAACGGGAAGGTCATTTGGCTATCATTGTTTCACACAAACCAACCCTTTATAAATAATTGCCTCAAAAACTTGATCACCCTTTTTAATTGAAGGCTTCTTTTCCTTCCATACCTTCAGTTTCAGAGGATTCAGATGTCAGAAGGGGTATAGCCCTGAGGTTTTAATTAAACTTCCAGTTAATTTGGCCGCGTTGGTTTCCCCCGCTGAGACCCCTATATATACCAGCTCTAAGATCAAGAACTCCATTGAAAATGGCAGTTTCGTTTTCTTCCAAATAATCAGATTTGGGAAAATGTGAGGGTCAGCGGGGGTCTAGCCCCAGGCTACTGATAAATGACTTGATTTTTTGCTGAGGAAGTTTCACCCAAGGAGACCTCTATAAATATGGCCTCCAGGAACGTAGATTTTGTTGAGATTGGGGTAGTTGCTCTCACAGTGACTCCCTTAAGTTCCGCCAAACCTGAGGGTCCACAGGAGTCTAGTCCAAATCGAAATAAGGCAAATCTCATGATGTTATCAAACTTATAATCTACCTTCTATGGAACTTGGCAAACCCTCATCAGAAGGGGGCATAACCATGAAGATTATGGATAGCAAAGTTTAAGCTGCTATCAAACTGGGTATCATGCCTTTATTGCCCAAAAACGCCATTTTAACAGAAATATTTAAATAAAATGACCCATATATTAGCTCACGTGGGTTTCCTTTAAATTTTTTAAATTAAAAAATTTTATTGCGGGGAAGGCTGACCATGGGACGGACACTTCTGAATATGACTCAGACGAGACAAAACTTAGTACCAGGGGAGGCACCCCAGAGAAGCGATGCTATCTCTTGTTGCCAGCGGGAACGCCACTTATGGGAAGGAGAGGGAACGTGTGTGTGGGGACGTAGCCACTATTGAGCACGTGTGGAGGAAGGGGTCTGATTTGATGAACCAGACTGGGAACCAGGAGGAGACCAGCTGTCGGCGACGCGGTGGGAGATATCCAAACATCCACGCTTGAAAGTGATCCACCAAATGAGACCAGAATCTGTGGACAGCTTCAGGGAGGGTGGGGATGGATCCAGCGATGGCATCCTAGACAATCGTGTGGATAGTCCACATGGCGATTGCAACCACCAGAGCACGGAGGGAGGGTGGGAGGGGGGAGGCCATTGATGAAGCAAACATATCTCTTGACAGACTGAAGGGATGTGTTTGATCCTGGCCTAGCAGACGTTGGACTTCGCGCCATATTACTTTAGAGGTGGGGCACTTCTCCAGGCGGTGAAACAGCGTTCCATACTGGCCACACACGACACAGGATGAGTGTAAAGCATTAGAGCGCTCAGCTGTACGATACACCCGCCTCAGGCAGCGCCACACATGGGAGCGGACTTGAGGCTGCAACAGAGGATGGTGTGCGTATTTCCAGATAGTCTTTTGGGTCTCAGTGGAATAAGGGATGTCCATCATGTCCAGGTAGTCCACCCTGGATAGGACATGGGGCCGAATGGGGATCACGCCATCATGGATGGGTAGCCCCTGTACCTCTTGTGTGAACTGAGGAGAGGGGTGGCCTCTTCGGGTTGTATGTCCACTAATACAAATTCTCCACTCTGCGCTTCGCATGGAGAGTAGGATTCGTTTGTAGTGGGTTTTGGTCCCGTGAGGACCTGTGGCCGATGTGTGTGGTGCGAGGTATTTCATCAGGGAGTGGGGGTTTGATGGGTTGTTGAGGCCCAAGGCTCAGGAGAAGTTGGAGTGGGCCGCGCGGGACCAGTGTTGGGATGGGAGTGTAGGAGCAGTGACAGCCGCAATCCAGGTGCCCAGGATCTTGGCGGCATGGGCTTTGAAGTCAAGTAGGCCCATGCCACCATGATGATGAGGGCCAAACATGACCTCTAGCCGTACTGGTGGAGGGCGGCCTGACCATAGCCAACCTTGTAGCAAAGCATACAGGGATTTGAAGAAGCTTGGGGAGAAGGGGATGGCGTGGGCTCCGAACCAGACTTTGGATAGGAGTATAGAGTTGGCAAGAACAACCCTGCCAGTGAGGGTAGTAGGGTGGGCTCTGAGAGAGGCGATTCGCTTCATCACGTTGTCCAGTATATGGCACTCCATTACTGCTGATGCGTATCCACCTGCCTCCATCCACACACGCCCAGATGGCGTACCAGTCCTATGGTAGGTCGTGGCACAAGGGGAGCACCAGTGGAGCGGTGTGTTTTGAGTTAGTAAGGCGTGGACGTGGGCGAGCAGATGGGCTGGGTTGGGAACTACTTTCTGGGGCCCAGCAGTTCTGAAACTGACCAAGGAGGATGATTTCAGTTTTGGAAGCGTTCAGTGCCACGTTGCTTACCCGGGAATATTCCTGGATGAGGGCTTCAAGCGCGCGTGCATCTTTTTTATTAGAATCCCCCACCACGCAATCATCTGCAAATGCCATCATCTTGACTGGGGTTTGGCCTGGCACATGGACCCCAGTGAGTTGGGCATTCACATTTCGCAGTAGTGGGTCAAGGCTGAAGTTGTATAAGAGTGGGCTGAGGGGGTCCCCTTGTCGCAGGCCCCTTTGAGGATGGACTATTTCCGTTAGGAAACCTGGGCCGCGCACTGCTATTGTTGCAGATTCTGTGAGCAGCATCACCCAGTTAATGAAGCGGTGAGGTAGGCGGAATTGTTGGAGGCAGGCCCTAAGGTATTCCCAGTTTACTCTATCATAGGCCTTTTGTTGGTCCATGAATACAAGTGCCCCAGAGGCTGTGGACTGACATACGTAAGCCACAGAGTGCACGTTATCCCAAATTGACCTTCTGGGGATGAAACCAAATTGTTCTGGGGAGATGGTGGCAGATGCTACAGTCCCTAAACGGTTAGCCATGATTTTGGTTAAAATTTTGGTGTCTGTGTTTGTTAGAGAAATGGGGCGCCAGTTGGCTAAGTCTAGCCTATCCCCTTTCTTGAAGAGTGTGACTGTAAAGGCCTCATGTCCTCCTGGTAAGAGGCGCGTTTCCAACAGGCTTTGGTTGAGTGAGGCTAGCAGCAATGGGGATATATATTTAAAATATTTTTTGTAGAACTCATATGGAATGCCATCTGGGCCTGGGAATTTTCAGTTTGGCACACCATGAATGGTAGTCCATAATTTGTTCGGAGTAATTAAATTCATTATTTCCGGGTATTGGAAAACAGTGCAGATATGAGCTCAGTCAAGAAATTCCGCCATTTCGGCCAGCTGAATTGATTTTGGTTCAGTATAACTCAGAGTAATATCTTTGCATTTTGATTGCCACTTCGGCCGGTGTGTCCACAATAGAATTATCCAATCTTCGCACCTGTGTGCAGGCCACACTCTGGTATGGTGCAAAAATTTTTTTGAAGAAGTATGCGGTGCACTTGTCACCTTTAGTGATGCATGTGGCCCTGTATTGGACACAAACCCGATGTTTGTGTTGCCTTTCAAGTGCGTTGAGGTGGGCAGCTGCCTCAGCCCACTTCTGGCCCCATGCAGGGCTATATCCTGAGGCTGGAATGTTGGACTCCAAGTGGGCCAATTCCGCCAGCGTGCGCGATATAACC
The DNA here is from genome assembly GCA_022478985.1 of Massospora cicadina. NCBI lineage: Eukaryota > Fungi > Entomophthoromycota > Entomophthoromycetes > Entomophthorales > Entomophthoraceae > Massospora > Massospora cicadina. The sequence continues at coordinate 9,630 of JAKSZP010014098.1, read as the reverse complement.
GCCAATGTGGCTTGTGAGCATCTGGATGAGAGATGGCGATAGTGGCAGATGGTGTCTTCTTTGAAAGTTGCCCATGTGGAAATGGGGTCCACGCGAAAATGGTGCAACAAACAATTTTGCCAAAGTTGTCTCTTCCACCCACGTGGAAAATCCTGGCGACGCGAGCTCTGGGGGGCGGATTTTGCACCAATGTGGGCCCTTTGCAACTGTGATGGGTAAGTGGTATGTTATCAAGACCAGTCGGTGGTCGGAGAATTCCATTTTTGTTGTTTTGAAGTGGGAGATGTGGGGTTGGAATTTCGCCAGCACTAGAATAAGGTCGATGCAGGTCATGGACCTTAATTGGCCATTGTGGATGTGGGGACACATCATGTTTTTGAGCAGTGGGGCATGTCATGGCAGCGCATCCATTAACCCAAGAGTGGCTTTTAGAACGCGTAGTTCTATGTGACCCTGTGGGGCGTGGGGTGAGGGTGGCCACCGGTCTGTTGGTGAGGTTAGCCAACAGTTCATGTCACCAATTAGGAAAGAATTGGGGGGTAGTGGGAGGGATTTGACCAACGAGAAAAATTCCTGACGCTCATGTGCACCATTTGGGGCATAAATGTTGACGATTGTGTGTGCAACATTGGCCCATGAGAAGGTGACAATGAGCACTCAGCCATTTAGGAATGTTTCTGAAGATGTAAATTTAAAAAAATTGTTTTTCCAAATTAGCACCCCACAGTGCTTCGACCAAAAGGATAGGGATGATAGGAGCATTGTTTTCCAAGCTTCCTCAGAACCTCGTGGACAGTGGGACTCCTGGATGGCCAGGATATCCACAGGTAAATTGTTTTGTAAAAAACTCAGTTTCCTAGCCTGGGACAGGGAGGCCTCAAGTCCAGCGATATTCAGTGTCCCTAGAGTGAAGGTTTCCCCCATTGCACCTTAGGTGCGAGGGGGTGGGCCCCTGGGCCCACCAGCCTCTTCCAGGTCCCCATGGGCTTTCACAGCAGCGCGGGTATTAGCAGCAATGCTATTGGGGTTTTTATTAATTTTTGTGGAAAGAGTCGCGTTGGCTTTGGCCTTTGGTTTTTGTTTTCCCGACGTCGGACAAATTTTTTGTGGTGCGGATAAGTTTGGTGCACCGTCGAGTGGGGCAAAAAATTTTTTTTTGGTTGGGATAGGTCCCAAGTCAGTTTCAACCGGGGCTTGGGTACAGCGATTGGGTGAGATCAAATCTCCCATCAGATCCTCGGATTGAGTGGCCTGTTCAGCATGGGCCTCCCAATCTGATTGGGTGATAGATTCCCAAGTTGCTTCCACCGCAAAGGTCTCCATGTCCTCCTGGCGTTGTGAGTGTGGGATGGTGGTGGTGGCCTTGGCCACTTCCTTGGCTGCAGTCCTATGGGCCTGCTTGGCCTTCTTCCACTCCTGCGGCGAGATAGGCTTTTCCAATAGTTAGCAGCCTTGTGCTCCCCACGGGAAAGCCTCCTTGGTGCTTGCGGTTGGTTCATAGTGCGCCTCTCCGCTGGCCATGGCTGCTGAGGGGTGCTCTTGGAATGTGACGCCCTCTTTGATGGGGCATGTGTGCGCCTTATGGCCGAACACGTCACAGTGGGTGCAAATGGGGGGCGCGCTGTCCACAGTTACCTGGAATGGGTGGGTGGTGTGCCCTGCGATGTCAATAAAGGTGGAGTGTGGGATCTGGGTTAGGTCCTTCGCGATCTCCTCAGTTGGGGTCAGAACTGCGATGGCTTTGCCGGTGCACAGGTGTGGCATCAGCATGAAATGTTGCATTTCAAAAGATTGTATTTTGCCATATATGGCGAGACCATCTTTCAGGTGTTGCTCAAAAATATCACATTTTACTGTAGTAGGCAAAAAGTCAAACGTGAGGAAAATTTGGTTTGATTTTGTCCATCTGGTGCATTTAGTTTTGACAACCTGTTGCCCTTTGAGGAGGTCGACCACTATGCGCACCGCTGCAGCCTCGTCTGCTGCTATTTTGCTTTCAAAACCTAGGTCCAGCCAACCGCACAACATGGAGTGAGGTGCAACGTACACTGCGGTCAGGAAAATTTTGTGTACATCTTCACAAAATTTTTCCCATAGGGCCATTTTTTGGATGTCCAGATACACACAGACTCCAAATTCCACCGAAAAAAGTGGCTGGGAATGTGGCGTGTTGATGTACTGGTTGCATCGTGCTTGCCACACGAGTATCTCCGGGGAAATTGTGACCGCCAGTTTTTTTTAGATTTTTTTCTATTCCGCCAGATTCTCCGGGGCATTTTCAAACGTTAGAGGCCGCGGGCCTTCCGCCTGCTCCTCTTGCCTTGCTTGCCTAATTGCTCCCAGACATGGGTGCAGACTAATCCCCTCGATGAGATTATCAAACTAGATTTAGTCTTGAATTAAATGGGTTGCAAAAGTGTTTGCAACGAGTTAAAAAAGTTTTTCTCTCATGTGGGTTTCCTATCACAACATTCCTGTATACCATATCACACCTCAAAACATGCGTTTGTCACCCAAGATTATTAAGAAAACTGAAGAAGTGGAGCAAGAGTTAGTACTCTAAAACTTGGGAAAATATGCTACTGCTGAGGACACAGTGGGATATGTTTACTCAGTGGTAAGGGTTTTGACTACCCCTCACCACTCTTTGATTGGAAAACCCAACCTGGGGATGTGATTAAGTTTAAGGAGGAACCCCCTGGTGAGCTTTTCACCTTATCTGTTATCAATAAAGGTTATTCTGTGTACTTTTTGTTTTCTACTACCCTTTTCTATCCTTCAGGGAAAATCATCACAACTATTTTGGTGGATACTGGAGCCTCTGAGACTTTTATGACTTGAACCTTGTTGACTACATGGAGTTAAGCTACTTACCAGGTGGTATGGTTAGGGCGGTTACCTTCCAGGGTATCCCCACGCTGAAGGTTCAGGGGTTGTTGGATTATCAAGTTGGTGAGCACCATCTGGATGACCTCTTCTGGGGAAGTAAAAATCTCTTGTACCCACTTACCTTGGGAGTAGAATGGTGGCGAAAGTTTGACATCAGAACAAATCTGAAAAATAACACCTTGAAGTTATCTCTTAAGGGTTGATAGGTGTTGGTAATCCCTATGTCAGAAGTAGACACTCAAAGCAATCTTCCATGATTACAAAATGTACACAAACTTACCCTTGTATCCTTACTGAATCCCACTCCAGAAGTGCCCTTACCTTCTTTCTTGGAAGGATTGGAATCTTCCTTTGACGCGGCTTCTGCAATTGTCGTACCAGACCATTATGAGTCCATTTGTGACTTCAATATCACAGTGGACATGGTGCGCATTTCCTCTACCATTTACCCATTGACTTTATGGTTAGAGGCAGCTTTGGATGTGTGGGTCACAGGTAAGCTTTCAAAAGGAGCCATATTTTACTAAACCTCCCCAGTGTTCACCCCTTCTCATTGTGGAGAAAGCAGATGGTACTCTACGCCATTGCATAGATTATGATAACTTAAACAATGTGAGCATCCCTGATCTGCATCCAATTCCCTTGAAGGCCCAAATTGCTCACTATGCGGAGAAGGCAAAGATCTTCTATAAAATGTATTTCTTATATGCCTTTACCCTTATTTGCACCAAGAAAGGCCAGAAGTGGCTCACAGCAGTCCAAACCAAGAAAGGGGATTTTCCAATGCTGTGTCATGCTTTTTGGCCTTAAGAATGCACTTGCAATTTTCTAACGTTGTATCAATGCAGCCTTGGGGGAGTTGCTGGGCGTATGCGTAGTAGCCTACATGGATGCCATTTTGTTGTTTTCCCCTGATCTCACATCCAATGCAATCAACCTGCGGCAATTAGTTATGCACTTGAGGGCAGCGAAGATAACCATGAAAATAAATAAACGCAAATTTTTTAAGTCCCAAGGCACCTTCCTTGGCACCATCATTTTCAACCAAGGCCACATGATCACTCTGGACAAGGAGAAGGCAATTTTCAAGTGGTCCACACCAACCTCAGTTAAGGAGTTTGAGCTTTTTGGGGCTTGCACCTCCGTGAAAAAGTTTACGCAAGTCTTTCTGAGGTAAGCAGAGTCTTTATATAAAGCTAGTGGTGCCAAAATTCTTTAGTGGTCCTCTGCACTGGAGTTGCTTTCAAGCAGTAAAGCGTACCTGCTGTCCACCTCAGTTATCCATCATTTGGATCCTGAGAGGGAGTTCATAGTGGCAACGGATGCTTCCAACTATGCATATATGATACACTCTTGCAGGAGGATAAAGATGAAGTCAAGCATTCTGTAAGATATTTTTTTCAGAAAAGTCTCTAGCTGAGTTGAACCATGCGGTTTATGACAAAGAACTCCTGGTAGTAGTGGAGGCACTAACCCATTAGCGTCATCAATTGCATGTTCTTCCCAGCCATTCTGTGTCAACACAGATCACTGTGCCCTATTGTATCATCGCGCTACTCATGTCCTGACCCCCCAACAAGCCCAGTGGCATGAGACCCTGTTTCAATTTGTGTTCTTCTATGAGTTTAAAAAGGGCAAGGAGTATGGTTTGTCGGATGATCTGAGCTGAAACCCTGCGTTGGCGCCTGATCTTAAGGAGGTAAAGTTGCACAACTCCCACTTGGTGATCCCTCCATGTAAAAATGCACCTGAGCGACCACCATCCCAAGAAAGTATGTGTTGGTCTCTGCCCTAGTAGGTGTGAAGCCTTGACCTTGACCTTACAATAAATTAATTAAATAGGAAACTTTAACCTATATTTTTTACTTATCTAGCAATTGATACTTTAACAGAATTAAGGCCTGAAATAATTAACCTTAATTCACATAACATCAAATGGTTAATACCACCAAATTTACAGTTAATCAAATCTGGGATGAATCACCCCAATAATGCTCCATTGGCTGATGAGTTAGGGAAGAGTGCCTTAACCAACATAAGATCATCTTGATATTAGGCTTAAGACATATTACACGTATATCCTCTATTTATCCCATCAACAACCTTATGTCATCTATTCTACCTTACTATCTTTTAACTTCCCTATGGAAGATAAACGAACCACTAAACTGTGTCACCTTTATTTTAGTCCAGCTCTCAAATATGAAGCTTGATCTACTACAACCCTGAACCTGAACTATGACTTTACTGCATACATTCCCAACTCTACTTCCATCCTTGCATGTGGTATTCACCTATCTCTCCTCATCTGGAATATCCCCCTATTTTATTTTTTTATTCTTGATTCTATTCTTGAAATAATTTAAAGTGCCATTTAATTCTTAATAAAGTAACGCTTGATCTAAATCATCCTTCATCTTTTACCTTTGCCTAGTTTATATAGAGATTGCCTGCACATTACGCAGAGATTTTGCATGCTCAGATAGCAGAGATTTGACCTGGCGACGACATTTCCACCAAGAAATTGCCTAGTTATTACAAGAGATTCTTGACTGTTCACATAAACAGAGATTGCCTTGATGACACCAATTCTATCAAGAGATTGCTATAGAAAGAATGAGACCCCTAAAAGATTCTGATGGTGCTACCAACAAAAAATTATCATATAGCCTCTGAAAAAACTGCCCTTTAAATTCAACAAAAATCTAAAATTGTTGCTCATTGCCATGTCTCTTCTGAGGCTACCTGGTAAAGAAATCCTTTGCAAAAAATACCAGCAATGAGATGAGAAAATACCAACCAACCCAGTCTTATGAAAACATATATATACACTCACCAAATTGACCTCCAAAATTGCCTCAATTTTATGCCTGTATATCTGCTCCAATGCTTCTCGTTGTTTTGCCAATGAAAGAGCCAATTTAAATGCCATGGCTGTCAGGAGAGTGTCTATAACTCTCCCGTTCCCAGTGAGGTGGTCCACACTGCAAAGGCCCAACCCAAGGGAACTAGTCGTCAGTATTAAAGAAAAGCCCTGCAGAGGGTGCTTGAGCTAAAGTAACATAGGGCAAGGGTGGTTAACATGGTAAATATTAATAGAGATCAAGAAAACATTAAAACTTGAATGTGCCTCAAAGGGGTGTCCATAACCAAGCTTTGATCAGGGCTAGAGTGCATGAGTGCCTTGGTCTGGAGGGGACCTGGGTGGCCCAGCGGTGTCCCAGATGTAGTTGTAATTTTAGGAAAATAAATTGGCTAACGTTATGCAAGACATCCTTGAAGAGGTCTGCACACAGGTTCACCCAAGTCAACATAAGAAAAATGTAAAGCTAACGAGGGGTTTATTAAAGGGAAGACAACCAACGAGGAAGGTTGGTATCAAAGAATTATATTTAAACCAAAACGGGGGAATCACTTATTGATGAAAGTGGTGCTAAGCCAGGTGCACCAATAAGTGCACACTTCCATCTGACAGGGTACTATACTTACTAAATGTCCAAACTCGAGTAATTGATTGAAGGCATGGCCAACCTAAGCTGAAATATTCGTAAATTGAATGGGTTCCAAACCCCCATTCACTGAGTCAACACATTGAGCTGTCGTCATTTAAAAGGTAACTCATCCATTTTAACGCCAAAGCTGTAACAAGGGGCTGGGCGTTATGCACCTTACCTGGAATAACCTGGGCATATCTGGCCTTTACCCAGCGTTGGTACAAGGTGTGCTTTAGGTCAGGAAGGTCCTGCAATTTGACCTTTTAGGCCTCCTGCCGCCCAGCCTTGTCTTTGCTGTTGGTGCCCTCAATTAAGTCATGTAAACATGACATTAACCTCTCTTCTTTTTTTGGCTCCACCTCCCCTCCAGGGGCATTTGTCAAGGAAACGTTTTAGTGAGAAGGGGTCAACTTCATGGCAGCGACGGTTTGCTTAGACTTAGATCCTGCAGCCTTTAGGAAACGCTCGTGGGATGCTAAAATCAGATCTTAGGCATGGGCGCAGTCACACACTGGGACCCAACTGTTCTCCACTGCATCACATCCTTTCCAAAATAGAAGATACCTAAGTCTTCTTCTTACCCTTTGGGGTGGCAATGATCTCCTCCACTTCCCACTCCGGTGCCCCATCAACGAGATAAGCCTTGGGAGTCTCTGGTGGGGGGCCCTCAAACAACGTAAGCTTGCTGTCATGAAATACTGAAAAGATTCAAAATGAGGAGGAAAGATCCAACTGGTATGAGGCGTGGCTCACCTTTCTGACAATGCAATAAGGCCCAATCCTCTTTGGTCCCGATTTTCTGCATGATTTCTTGATTAGGATGTTTTTAGCATCCAGCATCATGAGATCTCCTTCCTTGTATGCTGGTCCAACTCGTCTCTTACCATCAGTGTTCTCCTTATAAGTTTGCATGGCTGCATCTAAATTCGTGCTCACCCCCTAGTGTACTTTCTTGATCATTTTGGAAAAGTAAACCACCTCTTCCGCCTTGGATCCACAACTGGGCTCCATGTTGAAGGCGTTATCGAAGCCATAGTTGGCAAAGAAGAGGGAACACCCAATTGATGCATGTTAGGCTTTGGTATAATTGAATTGGGCCATGGGGAGATGGGAAACTCAATCTGAATGATCTGCGGAGGTGTAACACCGCAAGAACTGTTTGAGACACTGGTTGAATCGTTCAGTATGCCCATCTGATTGGGGATGATAGGCAGTTGAACGGCAGGGGCGAGTCTGAAGAGTTTTACACAGCTCTTCCCAAAAGATGGAGGTAAACTGGGGTTCACGATCGCCATTTATCTCTTGGGGACCATGTGAAAAGCAAACACATGAATGACGAAAAGCCTAGCCACCTCAGCCGCGTTACTGTAAAGCTGCAGGAAATAAGCGGGCAAACTTCATAAAATGGTCTATCACTACCATGATGGCATCGTAGCCATCTGATATAGGCAATTCCACAATATAATCAACTAATAGAGAAATCCATAGCCCTTCTGCCTTTTGAATTGGTACCAACAGCCCATCTAGTGGCTTGTGGTTCGGTTTCATTTGGTTGCAGACCAGGCATTCTTTACAATACCTGCCCACCTGTGCGGCTAACCCCTTTCAATTGTAAGTGCGGCGAAATAGCTCTAGAGTCTTCGCCTTCCCAGGATGACCAACGGTGATTCCATCATGATGGTCCCATATGATTTACAGGTGAAGTGGTCTGGCGGGAACCCATAAGCGCCCCTGAAACCACATCATCTCATCATTCACGTGATAACCCCTGGTAATATCCTCCTGATTTAATGCGCTCTTAGCAAGTACCATAGTATATTTGGCTGACAAAGGCTGGGAAAGGACTACCTTTCTGAACATACTATATTCCTCCATTTTTTCCAGAGGAAAAAGCGCTGGACTGTGGGCTGAGGGAGAGGGAAGTTGAGACACAATCTTATCCGGCGGAATCATCAAATGAGTATTATGAACCTCTACCTCCTAAGGAACGGGAGCTAGTGCAGGATTGCAGCTCAAAGCATCCGCCAAACCATTCTCCTTGCCCTTGGTAAACTCATAGGAAAACACAAATTAGGATAGGGTCTCATGCCAGTGGGTTTGCTGTGGGGTCAAAACATGAGGTGCACTGTAATACAGCAAGGCATGGTAGTCTGTACATATGCGGAAAGGCTGGGATGAGCCATGCAAGTGATGACACCAATAAGTCAGCGCCTCAATCACTGCTAATAACTCTTTTTCATATAAGACATAGTTTAACTCAGGCAGGGACATCTTCCTAGAAAAATATCCACCAGTTTCTCTATTCCATCTTCGCCTACTTGTAATAGGGCTGCTGCTATGGTGAAGTTGGAGGCATCAGAAAACACAATAAACTCCTTTTCCATATTGACATGGCGAAGGATATTCATGGACAGCAGTGTTCACTTTACCTCCTGGAAGGCATTTTGCAAAGTTGGGGACCACTGTAGCACTTTTGCCCCACTCGCCTTATGCAAGGGTAATCTCACTTATGAAAGATTTGGTGTGAATTTCTTAAGGAACGTACACGTCCCCAAAAACTCATGAATTCCTTAACCAAAGTTAGGGGTGGGCCACTCATGGATCTCCTTATTCTTATCTGGAGTTACCATGTGCCCTTGGTCAAACACATCGTTGCCCAGGAAGGTGACTTGAGACTTGAAGGGTCACATTTAGTAATTTTTAATGTAAGGTATGCTGCCCTCAAACGTTCCACCACCTGCCAAAGGTGTACTGCATAGGACTCAATGTCAGTGTAAGATACTATAATATCATCCATTTAGGCTACCGCTCATAACCCCCGCAGTTTTCCCAAAAGCTGCATCAATACGGCGTTGAAAGATAGCAGGGACATTTTTAAGCCCAAAGGGCATAACCCAAAATTGAAAAATCCTTTTATGGTACGGAATGCGGTTTTCCACCTAGGCCCTTATTGATATGGATCTGATTGAACGCGTTTAAACAATCCAATTTGTAGAAGACTCTCACCTTCTCCATATAGCGTGCAATCTGTGAGTTCAGGGGGATGGGATGCAAGTCTGTTACTGTGACGTTGTTGAAATTCCCATAATAGACACATGGGCATAAGGTACCATCAGCTTTCTCCACAAAGAAGTGGGGAACATATGGGTGAGATTCGCTGAAAAATCGCGCCTTTGGCTAACTGCTTCTTAACCCACACAACTAAGGCCGCTTCCTAATGTACAGTCAAAGAATAAATAGGGGAAGA
>JAKSZP010014097.1:0-18023 GCA_022478985.1 Massospora cicadina | reverse complement strand
GGGTTCAACCCACTGATCAATTAGGATCAACAATATGATGATCGTTGTCCTTGACACAACAGAAAAAACTTATAAATAAATAAATATGGAGCACTCGCTCCCTTACTCTCTTTTTATTTAATATATTAAAACAGCGGATTCTCACTGTTATCTCCCTATAAAAGTACTAAAACCTCCTTTCCAAAACATCTCATTCCACTTGTATGGTAATGACTTTGGATGGTATCACTTTCATGGCTTAGTAATTCACTTTTCCATATATTATTGGTTCCGCCAAGTATTCATTCATCAATTCACAATTGCCCAATTCAGCCAATTTCCCAACAACCCAATATCGCCTTATTTTGAGGCACTCAACTAATTGTATTCATAACAACTCGGCAGATTCCATCCATTCCACCATATCAACTTAGGGCTTATCATCCAGTTATATTGGAATTGCGACATGTGTAATAAGCAGCGTTGGGGATATGAAAATAATCTTGTTGTCAATCACTTGTACAGCAAACTTGATTACTATCTCTTCTGAAGCATAAAAAAGAATGCCTTATAATGTGTCCATCAAATCAGTCAACTTCTTTGTTTTCCAACTGGACGTTGTATAGTTCAATGATAATGCAGAGGAAAGGTACTCAACCAGGCTTTAATATTCTTTCTTACTGAGATCTTTAATTTTAAAGACCAGAAAAATATCATAATTGAGTAGGGGGAAGATAACCCTGTTTCATATTGATTCTGTCATACTCAAGTATATATTGAAAGCTATTATAAGTGTCTCAATTATTGTTATCCAAGGCCACAGCAGGTGCTGACGGATAAACTTCTCAATTTTTAACAAGTAAGGAGAAGTATGCCCTGATAGCGCGAGTACTATTTTGACCTGCAGTTCCATACTCTTGGAAGTATTCTAGGTTAGATGTTAACTTAATCTTCTTGATAAGTTTTGAGGTGATCACATTGATCAGGGAACCCGTGTAAATGATGGCAATAGCATATATCTTATTGATGACGACCTCTACCTTGTTTATAATTCCTTCAAAATTAGGGGAAAGCTAGAACCTCCTTAAGATGAAAAGTAAAGGTAAGCTTCAAGTTGTATTGGATTACTATCTTTAATGGATTGTAAAGTATGAACATGCTGAACAGGTAAGGGCAACAAGGCAATGAACTGATCGGCATAACTAGAAGTTTTAATAACCCAAGGACACCCCAGAACTTGGCTCAGATAGGTTTCATTAAATATCATGGGCTTATTTAACTCCTTTAGGGCTCAACTGATATGGTATCTCTATTTTGACAGGTGCACCCAGGACATGTTATCCAACGTCTCCAAAGCATCCTTAAGATTCTTTATTGAGGGATTATCTATACAAGTCAGATGAGTGGTAGAAGAGAGGCCATAGTTATAACCCTCAGGTTCATCAGCGTTCTTCTTATGACATACATTGTTAACATTAAGGGTAATTAACCAATCAGGTAAAACTGCTTCCACCCCTAATGTAGGTTTTGAATTCGAAACCTGTACTGGCTAGAAAACATTCTTGGTGTGGTATATTTTTCCCAGGGTCCACCTACCTCAAATAATTTTACATTGTTAACATTCCCTTCCTTGTTGCAGTATTGCCCTGGGGCGCTCCATGGGCTTCAGCATTGGAACCTTAATGGTCATGACTCGGGGTTTCAACACAAAACCTTGGGTAGTCTCAAGTATATGGAAATTGGCAAATCTCTAGCAGAGCCCCTTGATATCACAAAAATTCTGGAAGTAGCTTTTTAAAAAAGATGTGCATTGCCAAGGAAGGGTTAGAAGCCAATCCAATCATAATAGCAGCAACGGCGTTGTCAATAGTTAACATCTTTGGAAGTAACAGTGGCTGGGCTTCACTGTAGAACTGATTAATGATGGTGGCAGCCAATTATACATTTTGCATACTAAGGCATTTACAGGCTGTTTTTCCTACTTAAACTCTACTTTGAGCCAAATTCGTCAATATGTGCTTCCTTAACCTCAATTAGGTACTAAAGGTGTCTATATGAGGACCCACTACTTCTTGGGCCATGCGACCTAGGTAAAGGAGGTTTTGCTTGATTTTCTGGTGATTGGTCACTCCTTCCATGGAAGATTCATAGATCTATATATATGAGGCAATACAACCTTCACCTGGGGTAAACTTGTCTTTAAGAGGGTTTAAAAAGGGCTAGGTTACTCCCCGTGAGGGCGTGTAAAGCAGGAGCGGTCCCATGAGGATCTTGAGAGGGACGCCATTTAAGGTTCTCAAGGTGTGACAAAGTTTTGGCTAGTTGCTGTTCTGAAGCGACTATCCTCGGTTCATCTTCCATGGTGAAATTAGGAGGGCTATTCACCCAAAAGCCCTCCATTCTATTTAATAGATTGTGGTGTATAGATCCATTATAGTGAGCACCACTTTTTGGAGTCCTGGCAATATGTTGCTTGCAGGTGCTTAGACCAGGATTTCAACACTATCACAGATGTAGGAGTATTAAGGCTCTTAACAGCTGTTTAATATTTTAAAGGGAAAATATTCCACAAATAGATCTAATTTTAATAATTTTACTAATATATAAAAGATGATAGTGAACATCCTTCATTAAAATAACGCCTCCTGGTATTAAGGTATGCATAGCTAAAAATGAGAGGAGTGAGAGAATTTAGAATAGGCATAGGGTAGCTTGTAAAGCTAAATGACTATTTGATCTATCAGAACTCTCAAAATCTTTTCAACTAATAGGGCTTAATTTTTAATGTTTGGTCAACAACAGGTATGGCAAATTATGCAGTAAGAATTTATTATTTGATCCAATTAGTCCTCTTGAAAAAAATTTATCTTAACCAAACACATGGTGTCCTATTTGTTGATTTGTGAGTAAAAGATATTAACTCTTTAGAACCCCTTCAGGTCTATAAAAGGGGGTTTTGTTCTTTTAGGAGATAGCACTTAATTTATATTAGTGCGTGGGCGGACTTCCAAGTCAATTCACTTATATAAGACTGGGGTAAAAATAACCTTATTAACTATATCAAACTAACTAGTTAAGAGCTAGGAATAAAATTAATACTCTGATTTAAACTATCCCGCTAAAAGTTAGGCTAGGAATTTTAGTAACCTTAAAAATATTTGCCACTGGAACATTCTTCTCAACTAATTGATTATCAAATTGTTTGAGACTCATCCAGGTCTGGACACCCAGTTCATTGCCTGTTCTTTAGCATACGCTACCTGGCTGCTACTGCCCCATACAAGTCCTCAATAACATCATGGCCATCTAAACTATCCACACCAACTAATCTCGCGCTGCCTTTGACCTGCAAATATTGACACTTCTGACATTCTCAACCACTTTCAAGTACATTGTGAGATTGCTCTGAAAGTCTAGACCACATCGTCAGTCATCCTTCACTCAATTGTTACTGAAGAATGTCTTTAGCGCAATAAGTACCCTCTATTTATAGATGCCTCATCCCTCCCCTTCCCTCTCTTCAGGCTCCTGGGATCCTTTCGCTTTTCAATAAAAATCAGTGAATCTCCCCTTTGGGTTGGGACCATCTAGTTCTTAAAAAGCTATTGAAATGGTCATAATTGGGGTTTAGAGAGTACAATTTACATCAAAAATAATTAATTTTGCCATACTCATAAAAATAAAAAATTATTGGGATTATGGAATTCGAGACATGGAAATGGGAAGGAAATTTGGGAAATGATCAATGTTAGGGAAATTTACCTATATTAATGTTTTGCCATTTTAGCAGTGTAGTTGGAAATTTCTTATCACAAAATCCTAAACCTCTTAACATACAATCTGCCAGGCAACTTGGGGATAGGGGTTAATTTTTTATATGAGAAAGTGTAGCAGAAACCAACTGTTTTACCTTTTATGATAAACCTTAAATTACCCTTTAGTATTTTGCCCAGCCTTTCAGCCAAGTTGTACATCCTGAGTCCATTTTTTCTGAGTAGATTCATCATTAGGTAGGCCAATAATCATTACCCAGCATTTTCTCGTTTAACTTGAGTGGCCAAGTTGCTGCAGAGGGGTTCTTTCAAACACAGATTAGATACCAAGTAACTTACTGATGGGGCATAGTAATACTCACTGAGTATATCCTATTCTGATGCTGTCTTAGGTAATATTGATTGGTGATTGGAATTGCTCACTTCCCTTCTGGAGGTAATCTTAACGACACTTTTTAATATAACTTCAGTACATAGGCCTCTGGCACAAGGCTCAACGGAAACATCAACCAACCTCTCTCTTGACATTAGCAACAACAAAGGTACCCTTTCTCATGAGTGTCCTATTCTCAAGATCCAGTACTTGTTAATGGAAACTTTTCTTATTCACTAAATCACATACTGTTTATTTGGGGAAGGTTGACCAAGGGACAAGCACTTCTGATATAGTGGGGATAAACTAATGTAATTTGAAAATTACAAGACACCCCAGAGGGTTCAAAGCCCCTCTAGTTGTCTCCAGGATCACCAAGTTTAAGACAGTAGGGGGGGTTATGCTGGCTTGTTCTTGGATGCAGATGTGTGAAGAAAAGAATTGACCTTTAGGAACCATATGGGGAACCATGTGTTGATTGTACTTCTGTTGCGTGGGGTCATGTTTCCAAACAACCACGCTTATAAAAGTTACAATATGTGGAAGTGGAAATGATTGATGGCTTCTTGAATTGTAGGCGTTGCGCTGTAAACGATTCCAGTACTATTGTATGGATCGTCCATAATGCTATTGCTACGATTAATGCCCTGAGGGATGGGTGGATAGGTGAGTCCTTGTTTATAGCGAACATGTTTCTAGCTAGGCTGAATGGGTGTCCACCTTCTTGGCGGAATAACCGCATGACCTCTTTTCCATAAATCCACTGATGTTGGGCATTGTTCTAAACGGTGTGCTAGGCTTCCATAAAGACCACATATTGTACATGAGGAATGGGTAGCATTTGATCGTTCTTCTGTGCGGTATACTCTCCTCATGCATTTCCACACATGTGTTCTTATCCTGTGTTGAAATAGATGGTGATGTGTGTATCTCCATACTTTTCTTGGGTCTCCAGGTTGTATGGTATATCCATATGGTTCAGGTAATCAATCCTGGCTATGGTACTCAGATCTCTGCATATTATATTGTCTGAGATTATTTGGTCATTGATTACTGTCTGTGAGTTAGCCTTGGGCGTCCTCAGTGACTGGTTTGTCCATATATGTGGATCTTCCACGTTGCTCTTCTCATGGCTAGGAGTATTCGTTTGAGATGTGCAGGAGTGCCATGTGGTCCTGCAGCTGTAGGATGGGACGCCAGATACCTGATTAATGTGTTTGGGTGATCTGGGTTTCTTAATTGGAGTGCTCGTGTAAAGTTGCATCTTGCTGTTCTGGCCCAATGTATATCTGGAAGATTTGGGCTAGTCACTTGAGCTAACCAGGATCCTAGTATATGGGCCGCTTGCTCTACATAATTATTATGCCCCATAACTCCGTTCCTTCTAGAGCCAAATAGGGTTTTGAGGCGTACAGGGGGGTTGTGGTTGGACCAGAGCCATCCTTGTAATAGGGCGTAAATTGTATTGAAGATGGCTGGTGAGAAAGCAATTGCATGGGCTGTAAACCATATGATTGATAGAATCATAGAGTTGGCTACAGTGACCCTTCCTGTTAAACCTGTTTGATGTCCATGTAAGAAGACAATGCGTTTTGCTTTTTTTATCTAGAAGTTGATTTTCCATCATGGAGCTATTGTATCCTTCTGCTTCTAACCATACCCCCAAGTGACGACAGGTCCTGCTGTCAGCTTGGTGGTGAAGGGAAGTTTCAGTGGGGTTATTGCTGATTTTTGCCTCCTATGTCTGGTGAGGAGTTTTGATGTATTAGTTTGTTGGCCCAGGGTAGATGGCGTCCAATGGGTCTGATATTTCCCCAGGAGTATAATTTCCGTTTTATCAGTGTTAAGTGATGCGTTGCTTAAGGCTGAGTAATCTTATATCACCTTCTCAATTCTGCAAGCATCCTGATTGTTGGATATTTCCACCACACAGTCATCAGCGAAGGCCATCATTTTGACTGGTGGTTGTCCCTTGACATTGATTCCCTTGAGAAGTGTATTTTTATTCCGGATTAGAGATACAAGCTAAAATTGTAAAGTAGAGGCTCAAAGTGTCTCCTTGTTTGAGTCCTCTCTGTGGGATGACTGGGTTAGTTAAGAAGCCTGCTCCACGCACAGCCATGGTGGCTGACTCTGCGAACAACATCACTTAGTTTATGAATCTATTTGGGAGTTTGAATTTTTGAAGGCAGGCCCTGAGATAGATCCAGTTCACCCTGTCTTATGCCTTCTGTTGGTCTAAGAAGACAAGCGCTCTAGAGGTTTTGGAATGGCAGAAATTTGCAAAGGTGTGGATGTTGTCCCATATGGATCTTCTTGGAACAAATCCATATTGTGATGGGGATATCGCATCAGTTGCAATTTCTCCTAGTCGTTTGGCCATGATTTTTAATTATATTTTTGTGACTGTGTTGGTTGGGGATATTGGGCGCCAGTTGGATAGTTTTAGTCTGTCTCCTTTTTGAATAAGGTGATATTGTAAGCTTCTTTACCTCCAGGTAGGAGGCATGTTTCCATAATAAACTTGTTCATGGAAGATAAAAGGATATTAGAAATGTTAGTAAAATATTTTATATAAAATTCATAGAGAATCCCATCAGGTCCAGGGCATTTCCCTCTTGGTGCACCGCGTACTACTTCCCATAATTACTCGCACAAAATTAGGTTGATTAAATTATTATTTTGAGCCATGGTGTTGATATGTGCACTTGCGAGGAATTTTTAGATTTTTTTCTGGTTTGACTGGTTCAGATTTATACAAATTTGTATAAAACCTGTGCACTTTGGTTGTAACTTCTTTGTGTGTTTCCACTATGGATTTGTCCAGTTGTTGGACCTGTGTGCAAGCTATCATATTTTTCTGGGTGTGGAATCGATGTAAAAAATAGCTTGAGCAAGTTTCTCCATCTTTTATGTTTTTGCTCTGTATTGAACCCCAACTCAGTGTTGGTTTTCACATATCAGGGTGTTTAGCTGAGCAGAAACCTCCGCCCATCTGTGACCCCATCCAGGGCTGTACCCTGTGCATGGGACATTGTTTTCTAGGTGGCTGATTTCTGTTAAGGTGTGCTTGATAATGGCTGAAACTGCCCTGTATCTTCTAGACGTTGTGTGTTTGATTTGTTGGGTTGTTAATTTTTTAAAATTTTCCCAGTGGTTAGTGGGTCTGATCAGAAAGGTGTTTGAAAATCACGGGTTGAGGATATTTCCTCCATCCAGGATTATAAATCACATACTGTCATTGTTAATTTCTTTACTTAACCCAATATAAGTTGAAACAAAGGATACACTTAAGATTCTGTGGTAAAAGGCTTTTCTATCAAATGTAAAACAGAAAAATTCTTGAACTTTTTAACATAATTCAAGATATAAGATGAGTGTAAATTGATGTTAAAATGTTAATATGGTATGCCGAAATTGAAGGGGCTTCTGAACCCCTTGTCAGTCTCTTCTTGATCTCCATCTTTGTGGCGGCATCCATTAGACTTAATGCTTATATTTCAAACTCAGTCTCGCGGTGAACATCCCTGAACCAGGATGTTCAATTGCCCCTTGATCAATCCCCATTTATGAGTTTGGGTCTGAAATACCACTTTTGGTTATTTCTCCTTCCACTGAATTGGTGTTATTCTGATCAGGTCAGGTTTTTATGATGTCGCTGCTTTGATGCGCCTTGCTTCTAAATTTTTTTTTGCTTTTTTATTGCTTTATTGACTTTTTGGTTAATATATGGATGAAAGGTTTAATCACTTCTATTAAGTAACTTAGTTTAGCTGGTTTTTGTTCATTACTTCATTATTGGCTGTTTTGGATAGAATTACTCCATCTTTGGTCAGGCATAAATAATTTTGCTCCCCACATCACAAAGGTATGTAAGGGGGTTAAAATTATAGTCTTTGGCAGTGGCGTCATCTTCTTCACATGTTAAACTAATTTTTCTAGTAGTCATCAAATCATTTTATATGACATCATCCCAAAGGCTGGTAAATTTGTTAAGCCTCTACAGTATATAAAAAATAGGTTCATTTTCCTTATCTAATATTTTAATTTGTAATTGTAACTTTTATTGTGGCTGTATACTGTTTGGGTTCCTTCAAGAGGGCGAGGAATTATTATCCAGTGTACTCATGGTGAAATTTATGGCTATTAGTCCTCCCAGAATGAGACTGGGTAAGAACTTAAGGTACCAGTATGTACCCTGTTAAATACTATGTTGGTATTCCCACCTGAATGATAGATTTGAATATGTTGAAAGATGGGAATTGGTCCCAAACTGACCACAAGGCCCACAATTTAGTCGTGGATAATCCCCAACAAAAATTGGCAGCTACTGAGGTCAGCAATCATTCCTGATTTGACTCATGAGCCCAAACTTCTGTCAGTCATCATCCCTAACAAAAGTTTACTATGACCAAAATCAGCAATCAGCCCTTACTGACATGCCAGAATCCTGCTCCATCAGAGTCACCCAACGTCAGGGCTCAAACCCAAGTTATAAAGCGAGCTCTATCTGAGTGACCAAATTAATTGAATCTTGGACCAAATCCCTGATTGGTTTATTTATTAGATCTAGGCTTGGATGACTTAGATGGTCCCTGATCAAATCCCTCAAATTCCCTTAAAAAAAGTATCAAATAATAAACTTTACATTTTTTCTCAACTTTTCACAAAATTTTAAGTAAAAATTAAATTTATTTAAAATTACCATACTAGACTTTTTATCTGGATTAAAATAAGACTTCTTGACCAAGAGAAGCAACCCAGGTAGAAAACCAACACCCTTGAAATTTGAGTCATCTGGCCCTCAAACATTAAAAAGATCCCTGGAACTAACCCATGATCCTGACAAAACTGGTGCTCCCTTCCAGGTTGCACCCCGAGTTTGGGGTGAAAATTTTAAACAACAAAAGCAAATATGGACAATAACAATTCTATTTGGAAAACTCCTCAGATTGTGAAGCCGCCCATCTCAGTGACTGGGCAATTAACATGAATGCTGGAGATAACGGGACCAACCACAATATTCTTTTTCCCTCTTCTATGTGAGTAACCCTCCATGCTCCATCCATTGGCTAATATAGCTTACATCTGTCTTATTTTGTGGAGGCCCTTCAGCTCTTCTTATCTGGGGCTTCCATCCCTGGGGGCCAAGACGGTAGAAGAAGAGCTCTTGCCATACCAGCACCTGTGATGAACTTAGTCCAAAGTTCTTTGCTGAATATAGAACAAGTTGGAGCTGGGTATATGAAATGCTACCTGCATCAATTTGTCCAACCCAATTTATGCCATTTACTTCAAGTAGCGGGGTTTCATCATCATGAATTACTCTACCACTTGCAGTTATCAAAGACCATACACTCACTGCTCATCCAACTCTATCAATCTGCCTCCCAGTTCAGAAAAGAAAACCAAAATGCTATTGTGGAAATTCGGCAGTTTATTAATGAAATACAAGATGTGCTTACCCATCTGGATCAAGGAGTCATGTGTTTCGTTCTAACGGTACTCACAACTCGTTTTAGTCAACTAGATGTTGTTATCCATAATCAAGTTGTAGATTGTACCCATGAAGTATGCTCTGAGTTTGATAACTTTATCACATCTGTTGATGAACGCCTCCAAAACTTGGAGGAAATGATCTACAAATTAAGAGAATGAAAGAATAGTTTATATAACTCTGGGTTTTAGGAAGGGCCTGATGAGCGTGGACCTTCCAATTACGATGGCTGTGAAGGTGAGCCAGGACCCCCTGGTCGTGATGGACAGGATGGCGAAAGAGGACCCCCTGGCTGTGATGGACAAGATGGAGGAAGGGGACGCCCTGGGCCCAGAGGTCCTCCAGGACACAGTGGTGACCCCGGAATCCCCAACAAATGCCTCCAGACATTAATCCAACAAATAAAAAAATCTTGATGTTCAATTAGGATGCATCACCCAAGGAGCCTAACTTACTTGGGATGGAGTTCCCCTCTCTCCCAAAGTTTCCTTACCTGCTCATCATAAATGACTCAGGACCTTGGTCACACTACCTGCTTTGGTATGGCGATTAGAGAAACGATTTCTCACCACTGAACAACATCAACTCAACCTCCAAGCAGCTTATACTTCTCTAAAAATGAAATACAACAATCAAACCAATTTGTCACCACAAAATTGGCTCTCAGTGCCACTCACAAATTTGTAGATCTCATAGTTGGTAATCTTAACGATCTGCAGAGACAAGTAGATGCACTCCTACCTCAGATGTATTCCCAGGATACTGCCTTATTATTAGGAGAAAGCGCTGTCCCCATACCAGTTCATGTCATTCGTCCTCTGTCATGGTTGGAAAATGACATCATCCTTGGGACCAACGTTAAAGACAAAGATGCTTGCAGGGAGGCCATAAAGGTGAAGTTAGCAGGCCTCCCTGACCTCAAGCATACCATAGACCAACGCTGGGTTAAATCTAAATATGCCCAAGTTGGTCCTATGGAAGCAAGCAAAGTTTGGCCCTGTATGAGAGTAGGGGCGTTATAACAAACTAGCTTTATTACAATGGAATATGGTTCGCTTCAGTTTTTGGGTGAGTGGGGTTTTGAAACCCATTTGGTTTTCGCATTATCCAGCTTGGGTCAGCTGTTTTTACGATCAATAAACTAAGTTTGGTTGATTACTCAATATAGCATTTTGCCCAATGAGAAGCGTGCACCTATTGGCGCACTTTGGCTTAAAACCACTTTCCACAATTGATTGTTTTGCCAAATCTCCTTAAATTTCCCATGTCAATACCAATCTTCCTTGTTAGTCAACTTCTCCCATAAATAAAATCCCTCACTAAGTACACCATTTTCTGATTATGATATCTTGACGATCCTGTGTACAGACCTCATCATGGAGGTCTTGAGCTATGTTAACCTTTATATTTTTAATATGATAAGTTTATCCCCTTGTGCACCGTTGGTTCGCCCAGGGTCCCTCCAACCTGGGACGCTTACCCCTTCTTACTCTGTGCACCATGTCGTTTTTGGTTGGTTATTTACACAAACAATCGCCCTCCTATGATTGAGTTATTATTGCTCTAGAACCCTCTGCTGGGCTCTAGTAACTCTCATACTAGCGACTAGTTTCCTGCGTTGGCCCTGTGCACCATGCACCTCGACTCTGGAAACAGGAGAGTTATAGACTCTCTCCTTACATTAGTCGACCAACCACTTTATTTTATGTGCACAAACTTTTTCTGTGTGGTACTTTCACAAAGTGAAAATGGTGTGCGCTGGTGATAGACTTCAACTGTGGTCAGCTGCACCACTGTTCTCTCCTTTTCCCAGAAGTTGGAGCCTCTTGGCGTTATTTTGGATGCTTTAAGTGGAAAGTACCCACCTTTTGTGCTTGTACCTGGTGGATACAGACGCTTCATGGTCTGAAAGTCGTGATTCACTGACTTTCCGCCAAAATTTACAAGAACAATATAAACAAATGGGTTTTATTTCGGCAGCACATTCAAACAGTGCTGGCGGAATCTACACAGATGGGCCTGGAGGTGATGGCCTTGGATAACGTCGGTTAATCCGTTGCTGTTATGGTAATAGGATCATTCACATCTGAAAACGCGTTTTATAATCAAAACACCATATATACCTCTGAACCATATTTGCTCTATCCTGGATCAGATATGGAACCTACTCCTGTGAATTAAATCACCCCAGAAAATCCCCGTTTGACCTCTTCCATGATTCACAGCACTCAAATAGTTGAAAAGGAGCTGCGTTTACAATATAATTTTGTTTATGCCCTGCTGAAGATATGGTTAGATATGTGGCCTCAGTAGTAATAGTAGCCACGTATCCCTCACCATTCTTTGATTCTAAAACATATAGGGCGACATGTTAATGCCAGATGAAGAGTTTGGAGGTGATGTACTGGAGGTTTCTGCTTTAAATAAAAACCATTCGGGGTATTTCTTACTGGCTGCTACCCTTTCATCCCCTTTAGGGAAATTCAGCACCACTATTCTGGTGGCTACTGGCACCTCTGAAAACTTTATGGACCAAAGCCTAGCTGACTACCTTGAGCTGAGTTAATTGCCAGGTGATATGGTTAGGGGAGGGGCATCCCAAGGTTACCCACTCTGAAGATCATTGGGACAGTGGACTATCAGGTTGGCAAGTACCACTTGTCTGATCACTTCAGTGCGATCAAAAACCTATTGTACCCCATTATTTCGGGTTGGTTTGGTGGAGGAAGTTTGACATCAGAACCAACTTAAAAGAGAATAACCCTATCCCTCACATTAAAGAATGGTCGCACATTAGTTAGTCCTTTGTCTGAGGCAAATGTTCAGGACAAATTGCCCCACTGGCCCCTCCTTCACACCCTTAGCCTTACCCTATGCTGAAGCCCACCGAGGAGGTTCCTCTTCCTTCTTGCTTAGAGTTTGGAACCTTCCTTTGATGCAGCATCAGCTAACGCACTACCTGATCACTCTGAGTTTGATTGTGAGTTCAAACTCACTGTGGATCTGGTGCGTATATCTTCCCCCATTTACCCATTGACTGTCCGGGAAGAAGAGGTGTTAGATGTTTGGGTGAAGGAGCAGTTAGCCAAAGATGCGATTTTTCAGCTTACCTCCCCTGTATGCTCCTCACTTCTCTTTGTTGAGAAAGCTGATAAAACTTCATGCCCTTGTGTAGATTATGGGAATTTAAACAATGTTACTGTACCAGACCTCCATCTCATCCCTTTAGATTCACAGATTGCGCGTTATGTAGAGAAGGCAAAAGTCTTCTCCAAGTTGGATTGCCTCAATGCATTCAATCAGATCTGGATAAAGAAGGGCCAGGAGTGGTTAACCGCATTCCGCACCAGAAAAGGAATTTTCCAGTTTTGGGTCATGCCCTTTGGGCTTAAGAATGCCCCTGCCATCTTTCAACGCCGCATTGATGCAGCGTTGGGGGACTTGTTAGGGGTATGCGCGGTTGCCTATATGGACGATATCCTGGCGTTCTCCCTGATCATGAGTCCCATGCAGTACACCCTTGGCAAGTGGTGGATAGGTTAAGGGCAGCCCGCCTTACGCTAAAGATCAGCAAGTGTGAATTCTTCAGTTCCCAGGTCACTTTTCTGAGCAACGTCATGTTTGACCAAGGACACATGATAACTCCGGACAAGGAGAAGGCTATTTGTAAGTGGCCCACCCCCATTTTAGTCAAAGAATTGAGGAGTTTTTTGGGGACGTGTATGTTCTGCAAGAAGTTCATGCCCAATCTTTAGAGGTGGCGGCGCCATTATATAAGGCTAGCGGTGCAAAGGTGCTTCAGTGGTTCCCCGTTTTGGAGGATGCTTTCCAAGAAGTGAAGTGAAACCTGTTGTCCACGTCTGTCCTTCACCATGTCGACCCTTCAAAAGAGTTCATTGTGTCTACTGATGCCTTCAACTTTTCCATAGTGGCTGCCTTGTTACAAGTAGGCGAATAAGGGATAGAGCATCCAGTGAGATGTTTTTCTAGGAAAATGTCTCTGCCTGAGTTGAATTACGCCGTTTATGACAAAGAGTTACTAGCAGTAGTGGAGGCATTGACTTATTGGCGTCACCACTTGCATGGCTCCTCTAAACCTTTCAGTGTACGTACAGATTACCATGCCTTGCGAAAAGCCCGCACTCCTCATGTCCTAACCCCACGGCAGACCCGTTGGCATGAGATCCTTACCCAATTTGTATTTTCTTATGAGTTCACCAAGGGCAAGGAAAATGGTTTGGCGGATGCTTTGAGCCGCAACCCTGCTTTATCTCCTGATCCAAAGGAGGTAGAGATTCATAATACCCAATAGAAGATTCCACCAAGTAAAATTTCATCTCAACTTCCTGCTTCCTTGGCTAGCATGCCAGTGCTTGCACCTCTTGAAATAGCGGAGGAATACAGTATGTTATAAAGGTAGTCCTTTCTCAGCCTCTATCAGCTGAATATACCATGGTACTTGCTAAGAGCGCTTTGAATAAGGAGGATTTAGCCAGGGGTTTTCAAGTAAAGGATGAGATGGTGTGGTTTCAGGGGCGCCTATGAATTCCTTCTGGACCACTGCGCCTGGAAATTATCCGGGACCATCATAATGGAATCACCGTTGGTCATCATGAGAAAGCAAAAACCTTGGAGTTAATATGACGCACCTACAATTGGAAGAGCTTGCCTGCTCAGGTGGGACGGTATTGTAAAGAGTGCCTGATCTGCAATCAAATGAAACAAAATTGTCAACCCTATAGCGGGTTTGCTGGTACCAGTCCAAAAGGCTGAAGGGCCCTGGACTTCCCTATCAGTGGATTTCATTTTAAGAAATAACTGTCTCTGATGGTTATGATGCCATCATGGTGGTGGTGGACCATTTTACATAGTTCGCCCACTTTATTCCTTTTAGAACAACAATAACCGCGGCTGAGATGACTAGGCTCTTCATCGCTCATGTGTTTGCGCTTCATGGGTTCCTCAAGCAATTATTATTGACCAGGGACCCTAATTTACCTCCAGCTTTTGAAAAAAATTTCTGTAAGACTCTTTAGATTCGCCCCTGTTGTTCAACTGCCTATCATCTCCAATCATATGGGCAGACTGAACGAGTAATCCAGTGCTTGGAGCAGTTTCTGCGGTGTTACACTGCCGCGGATCATTCAGATTGAGTTTTTCACCTTTCTATGGCCCAATTTAGCTACAATAACACTTTTCATTCTTTAATCAGTTGTTCCCCTTTTTTCACCAACCATGGTTTAACACCGCCTTTAACTTGGGGCCAGCTGTGGATCTAAGGTTGAAGCGGTGGTGGAATTTTCTAAGACTATCAAGAAGGTCCACCAGGGGGTTTTCACAAGTTTGGAGGCGGCAATGCAAGTTATAAGGAGAACGCTGATGGTAAGCGCTGAGTGGGTCCAGCATACAAGGAAGGGTATCTCGTTATTCTTGATGCT
The DNA here is from genome assembly GCA_022478985.1 of Massospora cicadina. Classification (NCBI taxonomy): domain Eukaryota; kingdom Fungi; phylum Entomophthoromycota; class Entomophthoromycetes; order Entomophthorales; family Entomophthoraceae; genus Massospora; species Massospora cicadina. The sequence continues at coordinate 2,963 of JAKSZP010014097.1, read as the reverse complement.
CATAACATCCCTATCAAGCAGCCATGCAAAAAGCTGGGACCAAAGAAGATTGGCCCTTACCACATTGTTATAAAGGTGGGTCATGCCTTATACCAGTTAGATCTACCCTCTTCATTTCAGATCTTCTCTGTCTTTCATGATAGCAAATTGACATTGTTTTAGGGCCCTCCACCAGAGACTCCTGAGGTTTATCTTATGGATGGGGCACCAGAGTGTGATGTGGATGAAATAGTAGCCTCCCGCCGTGTTAAAAGAAGACTGGAGTACCTGGTATCTTGGAAGGGTTTTGATGCTTCAGATAACACATGGGAACCAGCGCATGACTGTGTGCATGCCCAAGACCTGATTGAAGCTTTCCATAAGCGTTTTCCCAGGCCGACAAATCTCAACCCAAATCAACCACTACCACAATGAAGTTGGCCCCAGCCCACAAGAACTTTTCCCTGGCGCAAGCCCCTGGAGGGGGGGTTGAGCCCTGTCAGGAGGAGAGGGTAATGTCATGGTTTGAAAATGACATCATCCTTGGGACCAACGTTAGAGACAAAGATGCTTGCAGGGAGACCAAGAAGGTGATTTTAGCAGGCCTCCCTGACCTCAAGCATACCATAGACCAACGCTGGGTTAAATCAAAATATGCCCAAGTTAATCCTAGTGAAAGCAAGCGAAGTTTGGCCCTGTATTAGTGTAGGGGCATTAAAATGAACTAGCTTTATTACAACAGAAAATGGTTTGCTTCAGTTTTTTTGGGTGAACGGGGGTTTTGAAACCCATTTGGTTTTCGCATTATCCAGCTCGGGTCAGCCATTTTTACAATCAATCACCCAAGTTCAGTCAATTACTTAATATAGTGTTTTGCTTAATGGAAGCATGCACCTATTGGCGTTCCTTGGCTTAGACCCGCTTTCTCAATTGATTGTTTTGCCAAATCTCTAAAATACCCATGTCAAAACCAATCTTCCTTGTTGGTCAACTTCTCTCCATAAATAAAATCCCTCACTAAGTACACCGTTTTCCAATTATGATATCTTAGATGATCCTGTGCGCTGACCTCTTTGCGGAGGTCTAACGCTATGTTAACCTCTCTATTTTAAATATGATAAGGTTATCCCCTTGTGCACCATTGTTTTCCCAGGGTCCCTCCAACCTGGGACGCTTACCCCTTCTTACTCTGTGCACATGTCATTTTTGGTTTGTCATTTACACAAACGATCGCCCTCCTTTGCTTGAGTTATTAAAGCTCAATCACCCTCTTCTGGGCTCCAGCAACTCTCATACTAGCGACTAGTTTCCTGCGTTGGTCCATGTGCACCATGAACCTCAACGCGGGAGACAGGAGAGTTATAGACACTCTACTTACATCCTCCAACTCCCTAAAGTGATACATTTAAACTTTCATTTGTAGAAAGATATGTCCCTAAAGAGGGAAGCTTTTTCTCTTTCTTATATTGCTATGAAAGATTTATGGAGGATGCGACTGACCATCAATGACTCAAAAATTTGAATAACTGTCTTGGCTGTATGGCTCAAGACATTATGGTCCCCCATCTGATGCAATGCCATACATGGACCAATGCCAAGGCTGCTTTGCTTTGGGAATTCAGGAGCGACTTAACCTTAACTAACTAAAAAAACTTTATGATTTTACCCTTAATTGAGGTAAACTATTAGCAAATTCGCCATTGTTTTTACCTTGCAGCTCAAACTCTGGTTTCAAAGAATCGTCTAATGTTAGACGATGCCATTACCGCTGCGTTTTCAGCAGTTAAACATATGCCTAATAATTTACTTTATTATAAAGCGGTGAAGTCTAACTTAACATCCCTCCTCCACATTAAAGAGGCTATATTGGAAATCCTGGCCAAACTACATAAACCCATCAGGCCATTTCATTTTAACACCAATAAGCCCCAACCCCAAGTATTGGCCATTACACCCCCCAATTCGCCTACACCTTAATTATACTGCACTCATTGCAGAAGAAACAACCACACTATAGCTGACTGCCACATCTTTCAACGTAAGTCGGAAAAAGATCAGTCAGTATAGGGAAAGAGGCTCCCTATGCTGACGGAAAAAAAGTGCCTCAAGACTATTGTTCTAGTTCTAGCTGTATCCCCAGTACTTCTGGTTGTTTTGTGTTAGCATTCCCGTCAGAAGTTGAAGTCCCTCTGCCTATTCAAGGGAATAAAAACCTTCAGCTTTCTTACTTTTATGTTGGTCAGTTACCCAAAATAAATTTTGGTGGTTAGATCTTCTATAGAAAGCCAAGCATTAGCAGATAAAACTTTTACATGTATTAAACAACCCTGAGCTTGTCCATGACAGAATCCTCCGCTTGCTTCACTACAAATCTTTAAGGACAGTCTATTAGCTATTAACCCCAATTCAGATTGTCAGTGGTTTGGGTCAATTTAGTAGTCCATAAGGTTAAAGTCCTAGCGATAATTGACACTGGTTTTCCAGTCAACGTTATTTTCTCCTGACTTATCCAAAAGATAAAAATGGCTCCCGATTTGATTTACAAAGCTGAATATGGGATGACCGGTAGTTAGTCTACCAAGGCGATAAGAGCCTACTCTGCTTTACCCCTTGTTTTTGGGAAGTTATTAATTACTGCCACCGCCGCTATGCTAGAAAATTATACTTATGAGTTGCTTATTGGGGTCCAACTGATGTGGGAGTTTAACTGAATCATCAACACAAGGAAAAATACCTATCCCTACTAGAATATCAGATTCCTTTAATATTCAAGCTACCCATCAAAGATAAAGGAGCCCCTAAAAATGGACATACTTCCTCAAATACTCATCCTCCATTTGCAAAATCAAGTATTAAGTCTTAGGGGAAAATCAAGTTACCCCCAGAGGCTGTGGAAGCCTAAGAGAGGATCTCTCTGCATTCCCCTCATTCTATTACAATACCCTCGGGCTCACAAGTCATTATGGATATGAGGATTTATATCT